>RJWH01000730.1:0-258448 GCA_004363575.1 Solenodon paradoxus | reverse complement strand
CTATAGTAATCTGTTATAGCAGCCTGAACAAACTAAGATAGTTTTGAAGACTGATTTACCAATATCCCTCCTTAGACTGTATGCTTTGTGATACAGAGGCTGTTTGTCTTGTTCTCCCTGAATCCTCTAGTGTTTAGTTTCACTACTGGCACATTGTAGGTATGCTGGAATGGAGATAAAATAAAAAGAGCTAATATATCTTTTAAATCAAACATTTCAGTTTGAACATTATATCTATTATAGCTAAGCTCTGTACCTCAGACATGTGAATTACAAACATATTAAAGCCATCTGCTTCCTATGGGTAGTGTAAGGATTAGGTCCATTAAGAATACTGAATTAGGATTTAATATATTTTCCTAACATCATAGTTAACATAATTGATTGAAGAAATGAACAAAATCTAAACATAAGGAAAGATGTAGAATTTCCATGGCCATTCCTATAATGTATTTATAAAGGAAGACTCTTTCTATCCATACCTGACAGTTAAAAACTCCCTATCACATTCACTACAAATTGGATTAAATAAATTGAATTAAATGTTACATGACAAAATTTAATAAGGAACTAATTAGGTGCAGATTACAGAAACCCACTCAAACTAGGGAGAACTGTATCATTCAGGGATTCAGACCATTTAGAATTTTTCTGTGCTTCTCATCTCTCTGAGTGTTGGCTTTATTCTATCAGTCTATTTCCAACAACAGGACTGCAAGCACCTCTGGGATTTTATTCTAGTTAAGGGTCCAGAAATGAAAGATCCCTATCCCACAAATTTCTTTTTCAAAAATCCTGGGAAATAATTCTGGTTGGTATACTTTGGGTGATATTTTCACAATGGATTTAGTATGAGGGATGCCTTGATTACAACAGCTCGGATCATAAGCCTAGCACTTTACCATTTATTTATTTGTTTATTTATTTGTGTGTGTGTGTGTGTGTGTGTGTGTGTGTGTGTGTGTGTGTGTGTACAAGGTAATGATGCAGTTCTGGATATATAACAAAGCATAGTGACTTATGGGACATTATTATAGATGACACAGCTTTTTCATTCATTCTCCTATAGCCAATAGTGTTAAAGACAGACTACTAGCTAGATTTCTATAGAACAAGATCTTGTATAATTTCTAAATTAGTCACTTCCCACCCTTTTGATAAAATGGTTTTTCACGATTCTCACAGCATAAAGACTAATGAAATCAGAAGGCTAAAAATTTAAATAGGATTTTCTTAAATCTTGTAATCTTCAACTGCTATAAATGGGTAGATTTTATTTGTTTGGCAAATTGAAAAAGTTTTCTATGTTCCAGTTGTTGGCAAATGTGGACCTTACATCTATTTCTATATATTATTTGACGATGTTACCTAAAACCCAAATGAACAATTTTTGAGGGAACATGCAAAATGAAAAATGCATTAACATGAAATTTATGAAATTTTAATTATATTAAGCATTTTTTATAATCAAACTTAACTTAAACTCCTTGTGTGGGACTCAGAACCAAAATCAGAATAAACCTAGATACTGAAAGCATGTCTCTGAGAAGAAATTAATGGGTCATAGAAACCAAATGCTAATCATGAAACTGATTTTTCCCAGATTTGCTAGAGATCAAGTGCTTTAGATTCGACGTACCCAAGAGACTAATGTTTAAAAATATCTCATGACTTTCTTCAAGCAAAATAAATTTAACTTTTTAAACTTTATTTCGCTAGTGTTTAAATGCTAATGGGGTCTAATCCTCACCTTATTAACCATAGTTTTGCTATGACTTTACCCACATAAGATCACATCATGATCTATGTCAAATAAAGAAGTCGACTTCCTGAAAATGACACAACCATTATACTGTATACAAATCACTTAATCTGGTGGGTTCTTAGTAAAATATTTTGTGAAGACTAATTGGAGGAATAGCATTTAATATATGTGGTAAAAACTAAAAATAATTAAAAAACTATGATATTATCTTTTCATATTTCAAAGACTACTCCTAGGTCCTTGAATCTATGGTCAAAAAAACAAATCATTTCTGTGCTCAACTTAAATTCTCCAAAGAATCCCTCTCATTAGCTTAAATATAGCCTAAATTTTAGTAACACTGCAAAAGGTAAGTTCAATAAGAAAGATCATCACAGATCAGATGACTTCAAGTGACACAAAACAGGATTCTTTGTTGAACTGCCTTAAAACAAATTAATTTTAATGACTTTAAACCACTTTTAGTTAATTTTTTTGCTACCATTCCATAGCAATTAAGAAGGTAAGTTTATCCCTCTACAATGATGTAGAATCATTGTCATAAACCAGGGGAGTCTGTTTTAAAAAAGTAGAATGGTTGACTTTTTTGCAAAGCTTTTATCTGGAAAGCTACTTCTGACAGTCTTTCAAATTATCCACTGTTTTATAAAAAGAAAGATAAGGTAATTTAAATTGAACTACCTAAAAATAAGACCATTAGTCAGCTACACCAGACTCTTGGAAGATGACCTTCTGACAACAAGGCAAATGAAAGTGGGTTAGAAAGATAAACGTGAAGACAAGCCACATTATTTATTTAACCTAATAAATATTAGGCATGTTTAAAGTGTAGAACAATTATTTATAGTATCTGAACTCAATAGAAAGAGGTCTGTGCTTCAACATATAAAAAACTGTTCAATCAACTATTTTGTGATGAAACATCTATTTTGTTCTTCATATGATAATATACCAAAATTAAAAAAAAATCAGATGAATTGAAAATATAATTGTAAGTATCCAAGCCATAAAAGAGGTTACAGAAAGACTGTAAATCTGATTTCTTGATCGTGAAGACCTTCATTGTATAAAAGTTAATGTAAAAAAATCATAAGGAAAATTAGTTACCTACATTAAAATCACTGCTTTATGTAAGTCAAAACAAAATAAATTTTAAAAAAAAATCACCAATTAGAGGAACATTACAAAAATATGACACAGGTTTAATACATCTATGATGGAAAAAAAAAAATCACAAAAATTGATAAAAATACCACACTTATAAAATATAAATGAGAGAGCAATATATATAACATGAAAAAGATAATGATTGCTTATTTGACAATAATAATAATATAAATGGAAGCTGATCCCATTTTTTCCCCTACAGTTACCAAAGGTTTACAACTTGTGACACTTTAGTACAGACAAGTGGACCAGAGCTACAGTTTTATAAGTAGACACTCTTACAAAATCTGGTGGAGTGGAAAAACATTTTGAAAAAAGTCGCACTTAAAACACTTAAAAGAGCACTCTACAGTTTAGTAGTGCAATTGAGTAGGGGTTTTGTTTGGAAATCTATGTGTTCTAATCATTACAGTATTTAAGATGATGAAAATGAAAACAAAATCTTAAATATTAAAAATGTAGGGATACTTGCATAATTGATGAACATATAATGCATCCATATAATTATAATCAGGTTTGTAAAATATGATAAGAGAAAGCCACCAAAATATCAATAGGAAATTATTCACAGTACTGGGATTACAGTTGTTTTTTCATTATTTTTAAATTTTCTGCACAGGATAGGCAATTCCAATATAGACAAATGACATAATTTCTCTAAACCAAAGCTGGAAATATGTGCATATAATTGAAGAACATTCAATTCCAAAATATGTTGTATTTCTTGTTGAATCAGTATGGGACCATAAAAGACTATATATTTAAGTTAGAATCCCTGCCACCTTTGAGAATTGCCTTTTTGGGGATTCACAGCTGAGTTCTCAGCTTTTATTAAAAGATCGTTTCCAACATTCATGTTTTGATTTATAAAAGTTTTCAAGGACAGTAAAATTTTTTGTGGAACACTAGGAATGCTAAGTAAGGGTACTGATCTGTTTGATCCCCTCAATAACAGAAATATAAGTATAACATATTATGTCTATTTTTGGCTTCTAAGAAACTGGAATCAAACTATTATGCTCAAGAATCTTAAGTACATTAGCTGACTTTAATATTTTTGTCCCTCAGTTTGTCTATTGGACATTTAATTAGTTCCTATTTATCATATATTTGCTAATTATTACTCATTTTAATATATATTTTATTTTTACAAGTTTCCTTAAGTCATTTGTGGAAGAAGCCAGAAGCTGTCTAAATAAAATCAGGGATCAGCAAACTCTGGTATTGCCCATGGGCCTGATTTTTATGCAGTCCTTGAACTAAGAATAGTTATACATTTTTAAAAAACTGTAAATCATTCATGCAAATATATATTATAAAATGAGAATATTCAAGAAAGGCCTTAAATGACTCACAAAGTATAAAATTCTTACATAAAAAGTTTGCCAATCCCTTGATTTAAATCAATTACAGTTAAATGAGTTAGTTACATATTTAGTGTCTCTCAAAACCCTCTACAACACAACTCTTATACAAGCTATTCTCTTAATACAAGCATGTGTTCAATCTATTATAATCTATTTATTCAAACATCCATTTAATACTTGACGCCTTAAACATGTCAAGCCTAATCTTACCTTTCTACCCTATGGATACTGACTATCCATTTGGAATTTTATTCACTTTATTCTCTATTTCCTTATAACACATGGAGAGGATATAAGACACTTAGGTCGGGATTACATTTTATGGTTTTGGAAATTTCTACCTAGTACTTTAAAAATATTTCTGTAAAATAATGCTTCTTAAAGTGTGGTGGGTTTGTGGACATTAGCGTGTTAAAAAGTTTGGGGTTTCCTTGAAATTTAATAATAATCTCTAAGAATGGGGTATGAGAACTGATGATTTTTGAAGGCATTCCAGTTGATTCATATACTAAAATTTGAGAAAGAAAATATGTATTTGTTAATTTACCATAGGTATATTTTGTCAGTAAATTGTCAACCCATGTTCCTGGGGTCCAAAATGAAGTGCCCATTCTAGCACTCAAGAACCAGTGGCTTAACTCAGGTTACAGAATTGTATGCCTGTAAAGCCTTAACTTCTGTTATACAAACCAATATTTCAGCCAGGACCAGCCCAGGATATCAACCATTAAGCATAGGTAAGAGCTTTGCAATGATTTTCTAATACAAAAAGAATAAGAATGAAAAGTATTGAATTACAATGTCTCATATATTTCAATATTTACAGAAAGAGAATTTCAGGGAGTGAATTATACCCTCCCACACACACACACCTAATTTCATCACAAATGAAATGGAAATCCTATGATTTCCAGTCCTGGAATTACCCTTTAAGAAAAAGCAGTACAATCTCTGAACCTCAGATACAAATCAGTAAGTCAAGGGCAACTCAGATTACCATACTACATGGTTGATTATTAGGTTTACACAAGAGTATTCATATTTTGAGTTTTTTGTAAAGACCGAAGGTCACAAGAGATAAAAGTCTTCAGATATTTGAGTATAAATAGCAACTGATGCTCCAGTTCCTCTTTCCTTTTGCTTTATTTAAATCCACTCAAATAGTGGTATGCAAAGACTGTCACCATTTCAAGTAATAAATTGTTAATAATTATATATCTAGATAATCTTATATCAATTCTATTGTTTCTATTCATTACTGTTTTTATTGGCACTTTGGAAAACTCATTATAAGCAATGTGCCCAGAAGACAAACTGAGACTATTAAAATTTGATATAACAGATTAGATTTCATCAATTCTTCTTTTACAGAAAATATACAGAATAAAAAAGCAATTTAAACTGAAAAATAAATTTTGTTTTCAAAATAAAGTATCACAAATTTGATTTTTAATAAGCCCCATGGACTATAGTTGATCAGACATGCTAATGAGATTGGTCTTCTCAAGTGAGGCAAAGTATCAATGCTTTTTAATTCCAAAGGACACATGTATAATACACAAAATGATAACTAAAGCTAATTTAATAGCAAATAGTTTGTATAAATAGATATTACATAAAAAATTCATTTTCCTACATGTTTTCCCAATAAACTAAAGAAAACCACAATGTGCTATTTGAAAATATAATCATTCTTATTCATTTAATTGTAACTTACTAATGACAATAACAGCAGAACTATACATATTTTTTTAACAGAGACTCCCCAAATTAATTAGACAATTTAAACTATTGAGGAGGAAATAAGCCTCAGGATGAGGGAATAAGTCTCAGGAAAAAGTGGCTTAAGTCTCCACTAAACAATGAGGAGGAGATAAGCCTTCACTGAACTGTCTCAGCAACTCAAGCCCTAAACTGTAAACAACTTCTGCTTATCCTAATCACCAACAGACCTGCCCTGATCCTACTAAACAGGAACCAGTAATGGGAAAATTCCGGAGACCTGCCTTCGCCTACCCCACCCCCACCTCCCCACCACCTGGAAACCCCTGCCTATAAAAATTGTGGCTCACTCCTGCTAGGGGTGCGATGAGGGGCTGAGTCTTTGGAGATCATTCCACTGGTACCCACAGCGCTAATAAAATCCTTTCAACTCTCCTGAGTGCATGAAGCCTGTTGATTTCCACTGGCCAAATCCATCTGCTGTAAGACTATGAGCATTTTAAGCTAATTAAGAAAATATCTAGAACCCCAGGAGAATGATGATCTATACATTTAAAAAGGCTATTTTGTCTAATTTATAACATAAAATTGATTGAAGAAACAGTTATGAACCTCACATATTATCACTATTTTCATATTTCTTGTGAAGCATGAGTTAAAATACATACTTGAATGTCTTAGTTTTTTGTAGTATATAGATAGATAGATAGAGAGATAGATATTCAAATACTGCCTAAAAACTTAAAACATAAGTTTTGATGATCAAATATATTTTGTATATATAATTAGCAATATATATATTAAATATATATAATTTAATTGGCTTATCCAAACTTATTTGAAGTATTTTGATAGTAAAAAATGCATATATTTAAAATTTACTTTTTATGTATTTTCAAATATATACATCTGTAAAATTATTTGAAAAGTAAAGTGAATGAATATATTCAATTATTCTAAAAGTAGTTATTGGTTCTTCTTTAGGGCACTGGAAAACTACCTGTAAGAGATTAGAAAATATGGGAGATTTGGTATTTATTTATGATTGATATGGCTGTCTATGTATTTATAATACTATTTTTTATTGATAATCTATTGACAAGCTAAATTCATTCATATTTCAAAATATTAATTCTTCATGGTGCTGTTAAAACACTATACACTTAATGAACATGTCTTTCAAGTACCTATTTTCTATTAACATGCAGATTTTTCATTTATTCATACACTAATTTAGTAAATATTTCTGTGAATTAACCAAGCTCAACTCGAAACAAAGTTAAAGTAGACAGGGCCTATCTATGGTATTTTGCTTTGATTTTCCCTCCCTTTCTCTGAAAAGGTATCCTCCATGTCTTCATTATCTTAATTATACTCTTGTTCAGTGTCAGTTCTTACTAACCTTCCTCACCTGGGTCAATTTTTCTCAGTAGAGTCCAATAATCTAACCATTTTCTCCTCTTTCATTTCCATACAAATTTTGCTTATAGAAAAGAGAGTATAGTAAATGAACTCATGCTCTAATTACAATCTATTTATGATTTAAAGCAGTAGTCTCTGTTCAGATGATTTTCAAATTACAAAGTTCAATTAAAATGAGCTGATTTTTGAGAAAATATAGAACCTTTTTTGGCAAACTTTTAGCTAGGCTTACTAAGAAAAAAGAAAAGAAGCAAATAAAATCAGAAATAAAAGAGTAATTATAATGGATACCCCAGAAATACAAAGAACCTAAAGAGACTTAAATAAACATATAAATGCCCACAAATTGGACAACCTAGGAGAAATGGAACACAACCTTCCAAGATCAAATAATAAAAAGATTTGAAAATCATAAGTGAACAATCACAAATAAGGGAATTGAAAGAGCAATCAAAAATCTATCCCAAAACACAAGTCTGGCACCAGATTTTTCCACTAGTGAATCTTATCATATATTCAATGGAGATTTAATACTCATTCTTCTCAGACTCTTCCAAAGAATTTTAAGAGGAGTGGATATCCCCAACTATCATATGAAGCCAGAATTCTGGCCTTGATAAAAAACCAGAAAAAGACATCACACAAAAAAATTACAAGTCAACATCTCTGATAAACATAGATATAAAATTTCTTAATAAAATATTAGCAAATCAAATTAACAATACATTAAAGGAATCATATACCATAATCAAGTGTGATTTACTTCAAAGATGAAAGGATGATTCAATACATGCAAATCAGTGCAGCATGATACACCACAGCAACAAAATAAAGTATAACTACCATATGATCATCTCTATAGATGCAGAAAAAACATTTGTCAAGATCAAACACAAATTTTTCATAAAAATCATAAATAGAATGAATATAAAAGGAACACACCTGCACATAATAAAGATCATATTATGAAAGCTTTCAGCTAAAATACTCAATGGTGAAAAATTGAAAGCTTTTCTATAAGACCAGACACAAGAGAAGGATCTGCTTTGATCAGTACTATTCAATGGAATATTAACATTTCAATTATGATGCGCTTTTGCATGGGTCTCTTTGAATTAATTTTGTTTGGAACTTTTTGAGTTTCCTTCCCTAGGTTAGGGAAATTTCTACCCATTTCTCTCTTTTCTCCTGCAATGTTTATACAATTAATATTATTCCTATAGATGTTATCAAATAAGTCTCAAACTATCTTAAATTATTTTTGTCCTTTTTAAAATTATTTTTAATGGTCTATTTTGGTTGCTTTATATAACACTATCTTCCAGCTTGCCTATTCTACATGCTTCTTCATCTAGTTTGCTCTATTATATTTTTAAATCAACTACTGTGTTCTGTGAAAGATTTGAAACTTTTTATAGTGTCTCCATCTTTTTTCATTTTCTTCAACCATTCTTCTCCCAAAAATAAGTGAAAGCTTTATGACCGTTGTTTAAAAATTATTATCAGGCATTAGGGTTTTATCTTGCTCTAGTGTTTGGAAAATATTTCTCTGTCCAGTCTTATTGTTTTAGTTTCCGTGTTTATTTCTGCTTGTCAGGTTAAACAACTATCTCTCTCAGACTTGAAGAGTTGGCCTTGTTTTAGAAATAAAAATTGCAGAATGTCAGGTTGGCAGTGACTGTGGAGGCTAAAGTCTCAGCAAGCAGAGTGACTAGTATATAAGAGCAGATATGGAGTGGTGGCTCAGAGGGTCCTTCCAATGATAGTGGGATTTGAGGAGTAGGAACATGAGAGTAAGCATCTTTGAGAACTCTAGGTGAGAGATGCTAGAGAGTACTATGAAAACAAGCTGCCCTGGCATCTGTGGACATGAGTTAAGGGAAGGTGCTACAGATGTGAGCTTTCATGGGGGGGGGTGGGGGTGGGCACAAGTCTTGGATAGTTTTGCAGGTGCAAGGTGTCCCAGGAGCTGTGATCAGGAGTTGAGGGAGGAAGCAGTGGGTGAGTGCTGCCCCAATAACCATGAAATTCTCTTTAGAGTCCCAAGAGTTGTATGGGATGGGAAGATGCTTTGTCCTCTGACCTTAGTATATTAAATGAATCTTAAAAGCATTCCGTTTGCCAACACTAGTGCTAGATGTATAAAGTGGAATATAGAGATGACTGTGCAAGTATCTCTAGTCACAGAGGAATTGCCCCGTTTCCTACTCTTCCAGCTGATGCAAAATACAGATTCAACGCAATCCTTATCAGAATACCAATGGGTGTGCGGGAGGCAGCATGGAGTTCACTCCTTGTGAACTTCTATTCATTTCATCTCCTCACAAAGGCTAAAGAACCTACTCTGCGGATAAGTGGATAGACTTCCAGAGGGTGACTTGATAGGACGCACTTTTGGGTCGCTCACCATAGACATGAAAAAAAACCACCTATTTTCCTGAGACAAACACCAAGAAAGACTGGCACTTAAGCTGGGGACTGATCAGCTGACCACTAACGGTGGGTGAGGTTGTGAGTGGAGTTCTCACATAAGCCACAGATTTGGATTTAGGACTGCGCTTGGGAGTCTCTGGACACGTGGTGGGGTGGAGGCTACGGGTTTCAGGACCATCAGCAGAGGCAGCTAGAGGCAGGCCCAGTGGGACTGAAACACAAGAGTCATGTAGGGCCTACTTGGAAGGGGGTGAAAGGAGGGCCAGCACATCAGGAGCTGGACTGGAGCCTGCATGAAGAAATGTACTGGGCACAGGCATAATCACAAATCAACCAAAGAGCGCAAAGCCCTCCCACAAACATTTTGCGACACAGCCAGGTGTCCACTGAAAAGAAATCCTACCCACCGCATGTCAAAGCACCGAAATCCCACCATGGTGTGCCACACCATCTGAATAAAGTAGAAGGCAGTCCCAAACTGCAATGCTACCCGATAGCGCCACCTTGTGGGAAGAGGTAAAACTTCAGCCTGATTGCCAGTCCTGGACAAGTCAAACCTGTGTAATGCCAGGGAAACCAAATACTCAGAAATATTAAAAGAATGCCAAATAGAGCAAAGGCACAGAGAAATATATGTGAAATAATGAATCCAATCAAAAATTCAGGGGAAAATCTGAATAGAGCAGACATATTTAAATTGCCTGAAGAGGAATTTAGGGTAACAGTGATGTACTTACTCATGGGAATTCAGAAATCAGTAGAGGCAGTAAATATCAGGAAGTAAAGAGAAGAATTAAAACAAACATCAAACAGGTGAGAGACACAATGACTCAATTAAAGAACTCAATAGAGGGTTTCAACAATAGGATGCATGAAGTTTATAATAGAATCAGAGATCTGGAAGATAGAGGAAATCACTCAAGCAAGCTAGCAAAGAGATTAAAAAAATAAAAGAACTGGAGACAGCATTGGAGACCTCTGGGATAACATCAAAAAGAGCAACGTTTGTGTCATAGGGTTCCAGAAGAAGAGAGAGAAAAGAGGGCAGAAACTATATTTGAAGAAATAATAGATGAGAACTTCCCCAATTTGAAGAATGAAGCAAACTTCCAGAACCAGGAAACTTAAAGAGTTCCTAATAAAAGAAACCCAAACAGAAATACACTTAGACACATCATCATCAAAATGTCAAAAATATAAGATAAAGAAAAACTATTAAAAGCAGCCAGGGAAAAAGTGCCACATACAGAGGAGACCCTATAAGATTGTCAGTGGATTTCTCAAATGAAACTCTATGGGTCAGAAGGAAATAGCATAATATATCCAAATTGCTGAAAGAAAAGGATTTTCAACCTAGGATACTAAATCCGACAAGATTATCATTCAGAACCAAAGAAATGATAAAAATCCTTTGCTGACAAGCAAAAGTTAAAGTTCATCAACACAAAACCAGCTTTGCAAAAAAATATTAAAGGATGCTCTGTAAAGCATAAATGAATCACTCAGCAAAAGAGTAAGACAAAAAATATTAAAAGTGGGGAGGAAGAGAAGAGAACAAAAATGTGGATAGTTAGAATGAGTGGAAGACTAACATGCTTTCAAATAAAATAGGTAGTAAATATAGAACTGCGAATGTTTACTTCAGTTTAATCTGAAAATATATCCCTGGGGAGAAAGTGAAGAAGGAAACAAAAGGTGAAATCAATCAAAACATAACTGTACCCATCAACCTAAAAGGAGAAAAGAGAACAAAGTCATCATCTGGAGCAACAAACAAAAGATGAATTATAAAATGACAATAAACAACTATATATCAATAATCATCCTAAATGTTAATGGACTGAACTCACCAGTCAAATGATGTAGAGTGGCTGAATGGATTAAAAAGCATAACCCAACCTGCTATTGCACTCAGGAAACCCACCTTCTTCCAGAAGATAACAAAGGCTCAAAGTCAATGGCTAGAAGACAATCCTACAGTCAAATGGCAACCACAAAAGTGCAGAAACAGCTATACTAATATCAGATAAAACAGACTTTCATGTAAAAACCATAACAAAAGAAATAGATGGACACTATATAATGATTAAAGGTCTAATCCAGCAGGAAGATATAACACTTAAAAACATATATATATATATATATATATATATATATATATCAACCACAGATCAACCACAAAAAGAAAGCTGGATGACCCCAAACCAATTGAAAACTGAACAATACGTTCCTGAAGGACTCTTGGGTAAAGAGGAAATCAAAGAGGAACTTAAAAAATGCTTAGAAAAAAAAAGAGAATTCACACATGAGCTACCAGAATCTATGGGATGTGGCAGTACTAAGGGGAAAGTTCATCGCAATTGAGACCTATCTCAGGAAACAAGAAAAATCACAGCTAAACAACTTATACCTTTACATTTAAAATAATTAGAGAAAGAACAACTAAAGCCAAAAAAAAAGCAGAAGAAATAATAAAAATTTGAGCAAAACAAACAAAATAGAACACAAAAAGACAATCCGGAATATCAATGAAACCAAAAGTATGGTTCTTTGAAAAAATCAAATTGACCAATCACTGTCTAGATTCACAAAGAAAAAAAGGTAGAAAACTCATAGTCAGACTCATAAATTAATGGAGAGATGTTAAAACAGATACCACAGAAATTTAAAACATCATAAGGGACTATTATGAACTGCTTTACACCAGCAAAATGGACAACCTTGAGGACATGGACAGATTTCTAGAAAAGTATAGTCTACCAAGATATAATATGGAAGAACTGGAAAACCTGAACAGAACAAGCAAAGAAATTGAAGAATTAATTAATAACCTCCCTCAAAATAGAAACCCCGGACCGTATGACTTCTACAATGAGTTCTAAATCTTCAGAGAAGAATTAGCACTTATTCTTCTCAAGCTCTTCCAAAATATTGAAGAACAGAGAGCTCTCCCAAGTACTCTCTATGAGTCTAACATTACACTGATATCAAAAGCTGACATAGATGTTACCAAGAAAGAAAATTATAGACCAATGTCTCTAATGAACATATATGCAAAAATGTTCAACAAAATATCAGTAAATCAAATTCAACAATGCATCAACAAGATCATCCATCAGGACCAAGTGTGATTCATCCCAGGGATGCAAGGATGGTTCATCATACATAAATCTATTAATGTTATACACTATATCAACAAGTGTAAAGAGAAAAAACAATGCTCATGTCAAGGGAAGCAGAGAAAGTTCTTGACAAGATCCAACACCCATTTATGATTAAAAAAAAACCCTCCATAAAATGGGAATAGAAGGTTCATACCTCAACATAATAAAATCAATATATGATAAGCCCACAGTCAATGTCAAAGTAAACTGCGAAAAATTGAAAGCATATCCTCTTAGGTCAGGAACAAGGCAAAGCTGCCCACTCTCACCACTGTTATTTAATATTCCATTGGAGGTCTTAGCCTGAGCAATTAGGCAAGAATAGGAAATAAAAGGAATTCAACTTGGAAATGAGGAAGTAAAACTCTCATTATTTGCAGATGACATGATTATATTTATTGAAAATCCCAAATTCTCTATCAAAAAACTTCTAGAACTCATCAATGAATACAGTAAAGTGGCAGACTACAAAGTCAATGCACAAAAATCTGTTGAATTGTTATATGCAAACAACACATTGGAAGGAAATGAAATCACAAAAATCACACCATTTAAAATAGAAGTTAAACAAATGAAATACTGAGCATATAACTGACAAAGGAAGTAAAGGTCTATAAAGCAATAACTACTAGTCCTTCTTAAAAGAAATAGAGAAGGACACAAAGAAATGGAAAGACATCCCCTCTTGTGGCTGGAAAGAATCAATATCCTTAAAAAGGCTATCTTACCAAAAATAATAAATAAGTTTAATGCATTCTCCATTAAAATCCCATGGGTTATTTCCAGGAAATTAAACAAAAGATCTTTAAAATTCGTGTGTAGCAACAAAAGACCCCAAATAGCCAAAGCAATCATTAGAAAAAAGAATGAATCAGGAGAGATTACGCTTTCAGACTTCGAAGATATTACAAAGCGATAGTGATCAAAATGGTATGGTACTGGAATAATAACAGAGGCACAGATCAGTAGACTAGAACTAAATCACCAGACACTGACCCACTCACATACAGTCAGTTAATCTCTGACAAAGGATCCTAAAGCATATGATACTAAAAGGAAAATCTCTTCTACAAATGGTGGTGGGGAAACAGGACAATCACATGCAAAAGAATGAAGCTAGACCACTCTCTAACACCATTCACAAAAATTAACTCAAAATGAATGATAGACATAAGACCAGAAATCATAAAGCTCTTAGAAGACAACATAGGAAGGACAGTCTATGACATAAGCCTTTGAGGACTTAACTCCACCATCGAAGGAAATAAGAAAAATAAACAACTAGGACTACATGAAGGAGCTTCTTCACAACAAAAGAAAATATCACCAAAACCAACAGACAATCTACTAACTGGAAAAAGATATTTGCATGCAATATTTCCTACAAAGGTTTAATATCTAAAATATACAAAGAACACGTAAAACTCAACAACAGAACAGGCAATCCAATCAAAAAATAGGGAGTAGGAATTAGAGTGACACTTTTCTGAAGAGGATATACAGATGGTCAACAGGTAATGAAATTTTGTTCCTACTCTCTGGCTATCCAGAAAATGCAAATAAAAAACAGGTTGGAGATTCCTCAAAAAACTGAAGATGGAAATCTCATATGCTCCCATCATTACACTTCTGGGCATCTACCCAAAAGATACAAAAGCACCCATCCGCAGAGATATATGTAATCCCATGTTTATTGCAACCCTATTCACAATGGATAAGAACTGGCAATTACTTAAGTTCCAAACATCAGAAGAATGGATAAAGATATGGCACATATGTACAATGGAATACTACACAGCCCTGGGAGGAGATTAAACCCTGTTATTTGAATCAGCATGGATGGTACTACAGAGGATTATGCTAAGTGAAACAGATCAAAAGAAGAAAGATACTAGATGACCTCATTCACAGGTGGAATGTGAATAGGCAAAACAAAGGAACAGATGAAACATAACCAATGCTGAAACATTTGCAGCAAAACTGAGGCTACCAAAAGGGAATGGGAGGGGTTGGGGCAAATGGTGGTGGAGCTCACTGGACAATGGGGAAGAACACTTGGTGATTTGGTGGAGGGCATGGTGTGTTGAAATACAGCTAAGAAATGGGGAACCTACACATAGGAAATTATTTGTTTGTAGAATATTTACTATAATTTAAAAAAATGCCAATGGTATTCTTCATAGAAATAAAGCAAATATTCCAAAAATTTGTATAGATCCACAAAAGACCATGAATATCCAGAACAACCCTGAGGAAAGACAAAAAAGTAGAGACAGTATGAGCTCTGACTTCAAAATATACTGCAAAGCAGGATGATATTCAAATAAAAATATGAAAATAGCACTTTAGTGGAGCACAGTTTGTAAGTCAATATATGGAAATAACCTATGTATCCATCAACAAATGAATGAATATAGATCTGGTATATACACACAATAGAATACTACTAAGATATAAAAAGATGGAAATTTTGTCACTTATGATATTGTAGATGAATTTTAAGGGGATTACATATGTGAAATAAGTGTGATGAAGAAAAAGCAAGTACCTTATAATTTTTCTTATATGTGGAAAAATTATGAAGCAAAGCAAATGAACAAAAAAGCAAAACAAAAATAATATCTTAGATTCTGCAATAGACCTGTAATTACCAGAATAGGACAGACGGTTGACAAAACAGATAGAACTGATTACTCGTATTGTGGTGAATGTAAAGTAGACTTTCGATGGTGATCATAGTGTGGTATAAACTGAAATCGAGATATCAAGCTATACTACTGAATGTTGTACTATATTACCAATATTACCTCAATAAAATCAATGGAAAAGAAGAACTAATATTATTTTGATGAAAAAATCCTATTGTTATTAATGTTAAAAAACAAGAAATATGTTGAGTTGTTTTCTATACATCAAAATTAATTTTATCCTTATACATATTTTTATTATTTGCAAAATTAATTTTATACAAATAAAAATGATTGGATAATTTCCTAAATTATAACTGTAAACATGAATATTATTAATCTAATAAATTATTGGTTTTAATTTCCTTCTAAATTCTATTCTTGAACAATGTACTGCATTGTATTGAAATGCATCACCCAAAATGTAATGAGACTATATAATTTTTTTCCAATAGTCATTAAATTGTATCCAAGTTAGGGCATCAGACAATCAACACTTTTGTTAATTTTTGATGTCTCTTATACTTAGAGGTTAATTTCTACTGTTTTTATTGAGTAAATAGGATCTATGTGCTGAAAATTCTAGTCACTAAATGTATATCATTTTCTATGTTTCAAAATATTAAGAATGAACTTAATTATTTTACTGATTATTGACATTAATATTAACTTGTAAATTACTTGACGCTTCTCCTACTGCTTTTACTTTATTGTCCCACAGGCACTACCACCAAAATTAGCAATTAAATCAATTATATTTAGCTATTTAATTAATCAAATTAGTTACCTTAAATTTATAGTCTATATATATTTGATACAATCTGCTAGCATATTGAATGATTTTAGATTTCTATCTTATACAACCATATCATTAAACATAAGAATCAAAGCAGAGTCAGAAATATGACTGTTATAAAGCTAGAGCATACGGTATAACTTATAAAATAGCTGAGTTATTTCTCTGTCTGTATATATTATTGATACACTATCTTTGGCCTGTTTTTTTATGTATCTTCCTCTCACTAATGAATGATATTTATCTATATCCATTTCTCTCATCTATCTCTCTCCACCCTCTTTCCTTTCTCCTTCCCTCCTCCTTCCTTCCTTCCTTCATTCCTTCCTTCCTTCCTTCCAACCTTTCTCCCTTCTTCTCTCTTCCTGTTTCTCTCTTTTTTCTTTGAAGTTATCTCTAAAAATGATAATTCTATTAATAATAAATACTTACAACCCTTAACTGATGCTGTATAATCTTGAAGAACCCTGTGATTTTGTCCTGTACTAGCTATGACATGATTCACCCGAATGTCATCTTTAAACAAGACATTTGGCATAATAGCCCCAGTATATTATTGTCTGACTACATCGTGACAAAAACAAGTAAAACACTTCAGTTGGAAAATTCTACCTAATATAATGAAATATATAACTAAAATTTATTTATAAAAATATTTTATCAGAAATTTCAAGTTACCCTCATGTGCACCCATCTATTTTAATCAAAATATGTCTTTGTTAGCAATATTCAGTAAAATGGAATGCAAAGTTCATAGTGAGAAAAAACTGGCTTTTATTCAAATAAAGGAAAGATTTGAAGAAATTAATGGAAATATTACTTTTGCTATCAAAAATAAATTTTGTAGAATGAAAAAAAATAACTAAAAATTAAATATACATAAAATTGCTAAAGAAAATCAAAAGAGCCAGAAAAAATATTTCCAAATTTTAATATTTAGGTTTCTTTAACATGATAATTGATGTATATGTCCTGCTACTTTACAGGAAAATTAATATTTTAGCTGAATTTAGTAAACTAAAAATACATGTAAATATACTTAGAGATTGAATCCATACTTACAATGAGAGGGGGAAAAGCAAATATCTAACCTTCACTATTTATCTTTAATAAGTAAATATTTTGCAGTTGTGGATCAATCTCATAATACAGTGGAGAAAACACTAAACTAGAAATCTAGTTTTCATTTTCCTAATTTTTTTAAGGAATAGTGCAGGCAGGAATGAAGGCATGAAAGCAGGCAGACAGAAAGACAGAGGAGGAAGAAGCTTTTCTTTATTTTTATATAGTTCACACTGGTTGTTTTCCCCTGACCCAAGTCTTGAACCCAGGGGTATGTTATCTGTACACCCTGGGAGGTAAGTGATCTAACCACTGCTCCACCCAGGTTTGACACATATTAAAGAATTCTGGGGAAGCCATTTATCATACACAACTAAAGCACTACAGATGTAAAATAGAGATGTTTCACAAAATGACTGCTCATTTATCTCTAATTTTGTGATTCTTAAGAAAATTCTGGAATGGACAAAAATAGATGCTTACCTGGAAAAAGTTGAATATGTTTAAGAATGAATAAAGTATTCATACATCAATTTTTAATGCAGATAACATGATCACAAGAAACAAAAAACTTAGAAGGGTCTCACATATTTAAATTATCTGAAACCAATAGGAGAGTTAGAAAAAATAACAGCTAAGAGCAGGAAAGTTTTTTTGCAAGAAAATGAGGATACTAGAATCACAGAAAGGGGAAGAAGATGAAAAGTAAATTAATATATGATATTACATGAATAAATATCACATGGAATGAACAACCCATAACTGAGTTGTAATTATTTCATTTGTCCCAAGAATAATTTTCAGTTTCCAATTTTCTTAGGACATATGCATATACATATACATATACACACATACATATATATATATACATATATATATGCGCACATACTTTCTATGCTAGAGAAAGAAATGTGATAATTAATTTTTTCTTTTACAATCTGAAAAGACATTGTCTTCTATTTAATGAAGGTACACTTATTCAAATGGCATTATTGCTCCAAGGGACTGCAATTAGACAATCTGAAAAGCTTGAGCCTGGGACTGAAAGATTTTTCATCTAGTTTGGGATATAGATTCTTATCAAACTTGAATGAATCAAAAGAAAATCTTCAGCAAAACGTTTCAAATACATTTCCATTTAAACCCACAAAAACTTTTTTATTCAGGTACTCCAAAGTAATACAATTTTTCATAGATTCTCATTAAGAACTGCTTGAAAACATTCTCTATAGATAAGTTCTTTTCTCATGAGTATAGAGTGACTTTCTCAGGGTGATTATATTCAGCTAGATACATTCATTTTATTAATTAAACACCCAAAGTATGTCTTATAATATTAACCCAAGATATTTTTGGAATTATTTTTATAGTAAGATTCACTTTTTAATTTTTATTATATGAAAAAATCATAAACGCTATTTCACTGTTATAGTGGAGATCAATAACCCTGACAAGCTGATTTACTGAATAACTGTAAATTGAAGTTCACATCCAAAAATTAATAAAAGTCCCTTGTTGTACCTGAATTACTGCAATTTATAAAAGTAACTCTAATGGCTCAGAGAGAAACTTCACTTCCAAATGTTTGTTTTCCATATTGGAAAGAACTCTATACAAAATTACCTTTCCATACAAATTTGAAAGATTATTAAATCCACAGAAAACTATAAACATATTTAAGATCCTGGCAATAAAGCTAATGATTTACAGTAAACAAAAACATTTCTAAAAAATAACACTTGTAGCCTCAAAAAGAAGTGGAAGTAAGCATCATAAATAGTATGACTCAGGGAGCAGATAAGAGCATCATGTAAAGTGCATGAACATAGGAAACAGTGGTAATAAAATCCATCAGAAAACTGCTAGTCAATAATTCTGGGTGTAATTCACTGGAACTTTTATTAACTACTAGACAAAATCACATGACTTTAGAGTCTGAAAATTTCATTCTATCACTGTGATTCTCATGTATAATACTTTGTCAATCACATTTTAAATTAAATTATTTTTCTCATCTTACAGAGCAATTTATTGCCAGAATAACAATACTTGAATTTCATTTTTTGTGTTGATTTGAAAATGAATCATGTAGATATTGTCCACTTGCAAATTGATGTATTTTAATTATCCTTCATTATGTAATCTTCAAGTACAGCTTCACTGAAACCTTACAACAGTCTTAAGAGGTACTATAATTCACATTGTATAGGCAGAAATACTGAGACTCACTGAATTAAGTAGTCTTAAGTTCAAACAAAGAGTAGGTGACAAAATCAGAATTTCAACCCTGGAATGTCTGTCAGCAGACTACACACTATTTTTTCCATGATGATATACTAAGACTAGTGCAGTTGTTAGAAAATGATCTTGAACTCTAAATACCAATAATTTCTAACAAGTTTGCACTTTTGTGGATCCTTCCATTTTGCTGAGAGTAATCAATATTTGTCTGAAATAATAAATAAATCAACTTCCTATTCTCTGTGGATACCTGCAAACAAATTAAACATAATATTGCTTAATATCAGTAAAATAAATCATTATACATTTGGTGATCAAGTGGCCAACTCTGCTAGGCACTGAGAAGACAATAATGGAAAAGATGTAATCACATACTTTCTAATGGGGCATGCCAACAATTTATGTACATATATTAGTTTTCATTTGAATAAAAGAAAAATCATACCACTACATTTGTAGATACAGAATAATCTTGCATATTTTATGTCATTATTCTTGAAATATGTTTATAGACAGGGGATGGCATTACTTTCCCTAGGTTACACTTCAGCAAAATGTAGATGATTTTCGTGTCCCCGTAAATGCTCCCTTGGACCAGAAGCACAGTATATCCAGTCAGTCAAAGCCCAAATATCAAATCAGTTGTTGATCTCCTCCAAGCAAGGTTGACTATGGGTTTCTACCTAAGTACATCTTTTTATGTATCTCTTCTTTGTACTTTATTCTTTATCTTACAAAAGCTTATTGCCTTTCACCCTTTCTTACTATTCTCCAAAAGGAAACTGTCACCATGAAGTGTTACATAATTTTTATTACTCACATTACGTACACTTTCATCATGTCTAACAGTATGCAAATGTATTTATCATTTCAGTTACATTTATATCTCCATATGTTTACATGTGATTTATAGGTACATATATACATACATACTATATACATATCTTAGGACTGCATATGTAATTATTGGTATGAACATAATTTCTGTTTGCAAAGAGTGCTTCAAGGAAACAAAAAGCAGAGTAATATGAAAGGATAAGTGCTATTTTAGATATTGCTGAGTCTGAATACAAATACCATGTTTGAGAACAGCACTACAATATTAAATTATTGACTGTCTGAAAGTAAGGCTGTGTTTTCTTTCTAGCTAGAAGGCGATAGAATATTTCAGCTCTTTAAAAGTGAGCCAGTGATAATTTATATAATATTGTTAGCAAAAACAATTCATTGGGCTTTCCTAAGAACACAAAGTTGTAGTTTTCATATTTGTCAATTTTGTATTAGATAACATGCAAAAAGATTTTAAACCTATCTAAGAAACAATTATACCTAAGAGCTAGAATATCTCCGCTATACCATTTTATTTCATCACCTTTACACAAGAAAGTAATTTTATAAAGACACTAAGCATTGCTATGCAATTAAGATTAGTTGTGAAACCAGTTTTAATCTATTTTCCTGGCCTTATTTTCCTGTTTGTGATAAAGTTCAAAGACATTAAGTCTCAAGTATTAAATTTTAATGCTGGAATTCAGTCTTCAAATAAAAAGTGAGGAGCATTGGCAAAACCAAGCAGAACAAAGGCCAACTTCAGACACGTAAATATAAAAGCTGTTGTGTAAAAGTCCTCTTAGATGAAAAAGCACAAATCGATCTTTTAAATTTGATATTCAATTTCATTCTCACTTTTCATGTCTTCTAATATATTTAGTAGATTGGATAAGATGTTATTACTAAATGATAGTTTTCTTCTCAGAAATTTAATATTGTGGTACATTCAAATCCTATGCAAACACTATCCTGTTTAGTTCATGAGACCTGAAAGTATTCCTGTTTGTGATGATAAGACTTCAGGCATTGTAGACACTTAGCCACTGGCAGCGGAATAAACACCAACAACTTGACAACTCATCAACTGGAGAATCATTCACTCTTGAGACATGGAAATACTTGGAATAGAACCTTAATTTTGGACACATTTCTAGTAAATCTATACTTTAATCCTGTACATGGCAACATTTTCCTATGATAAGCATCTTTGAAGATATTTATATGTGTTTTAATATCCATAAGAAAGGATGGCCCCACTTATAAATGAAGATGGCAATCCACAAACTAACTCATAGTATTTTTTAAATAACTAGTAAGGTAAATATGGAGATTTGTAAATTCAGAAATAAATTAAAATTGCAGTTTAGTAGGAAAAAAATTGAATTATAAAACAAATATTTAAAAATTAAGAGTGGTTAACATTTTTAAAACAAAATACAATATTTTGACTGTCAACCATGTAATGGACTTTATTGCGCTCCCTTTCATACAACATACACACAGTGCTCATGCACTGGAGTATCTGACTCAAGTTGCTAGCTAAAACATAGAAGCATAAATAATTACAGGGATTCTTTAACATCACCTTAAGAATAAAGTAGACATAAATTGAAATATATGATCTCTTATGAACTGAATGACATAGATAACACAATTATGGACTTTGAATTCAGAACAGGAGGAAGCACTACATTTATTTTAGAACTAAATTTATCTTAAAGACTGAATCAAGTACCTTCGACCACCCTCTTGACTATAACTCTGTGAATATCTGAAACTTATCCACCCATCAAATTTAGGATAAACATAATTTCCTACCTTTGAAACTCATTTAATCAAAATGAATATGGAAATTCTTTAGCGTTGTTGAGGGCTCTATTCTCTTGAGTCATACTTTCTCCTTAGAGTTGAGAATCCTATTGTCATCACTGTCATGCATGTCAGAAACAGATTTTACACATGCTACTCCATTCATTCTTCTACTAATAACCTTATTCCTCACTGCATCATTTTGCTGCTATCAAAAAAACAACAAAACAAACAAAAATCTGGTAAAATTTCAATCCTATGCTAATTCAAATTCATTCTTTTTCTGACTGTTGCTGGGCCAAAATATGCAATGGTGCAGATTAATGCTACACTAAATTTTTGATCTTTAATCTCATATAAGCAACAGACCTGTCAGAAAAATATTCCATTTTTCCTAATCAGCTGTCTCCTGTTTGCCACAGCAAATAGAACTAACAGTCTCAAACCTCATTATCTCTGTTTTTTTTGTTGTGCTTTCCCTTTTAACTGATAATCTCATCTCCTACTTCTCTAAATAAAGATAATACAGTTTTTAAAAATCCTCCTAATTCATACACTATACACGAAGCCTTGTTTTAATCATACCATTCATTCTTTACTCTCCAGCATTCATTAAGCTTTTAACTATGTTTCTTGTCCCTAAGTTAAACAATTCTAGACCTGATTGTCTCACCTTGATTTTATTTATGATGGTTTTTCTTTTCTTTCTTTTTGTCTCCACTGTGAGCACTCAAACATATCAGGTCTCTTACATTCTGAAAGACCTCCTCTACAATTCCAACAAGCCATTTAATGTTCCTTCTCATAGACAAACAGATTAATACAGTATTTACCCTTCTACTCATCATTTCCCTTTTCATTTACAACTTGTTGCTATTTAAACTTGGCATTACCATCCCATTGATATTGTTCTCATAAATGACAATTAATTATAATATCTTTTGATATAACAGTCACAGTTCTGGATGTGTCACATATCTAACTTATTGTTTTACCTACCTTTGAGTATAGTAACATGCTCAGGGTCACCCAGTTTTAAGTAATACAACAAGAATTTGAATAGTCTGACATTAGCAATCATATTCCTAGCCCATTCCCTCTACTGCCTCCATTTAATTAATAATTAACTGCAAGTTTCTAAATTAAAAGAACTATTTTACTCTTTATCTCATTGCTTTTCTACTACATTGCTGCCCCCCCAACTTACTGAAATTCTTCTTAACTTCTATTATTATAGAAATATTTCATTTATTATCCTTATGAATACAGAGCTAATTACTGAATTTGGATAAGAGTTCTTTATAAAATAGGAAAACATGAGCATCATGAGGCTTTAGGAAAATTAATATTAATGTTACATAGGATATCTTACACAAATGATATCGGAAGAAAGAAGAAACTTGGTGAAAATAATTATACATAAATTTGGGGATAAAAATTGAAAGTAGAGTGGAAAGAAAGACATCAAGATTTTATAAAGAATTAAGTAATGTTTGCATAAAGTGCTTTTATCTACATTTGCTTAGGTCTTATCCACATATGAAATAATTTCAACTTGCATAATTCAAATGTGTGCAGAAGTAACCTTTTTCTTTTTTTCAGTATAGGCAAATTGATGCATGAGTTCAAAATTTCACAATTATAATGAGCTCGTAAGAGGTTTTCTGATATTATTTGACAAAAACTCCAAAGAAAAACACATTAGTTTCTGCTATAGAACCATCAATATTTTCATTTACTGACTCTTCAATTATATTTATACTAAAACTCATTTTATGATTCTGTTAATTATGCAAGTTACTCCATTTTATATGACTCTAGATAAATGAATCTACATTCATGTTACTAAATAAATACAATCAAAGGTAGAGAACTGAAGTTAAGACAGAATGCCCCCAATAGCTTTTAAATTTTATGTACTTTCTAAATTCTCCCAGATTCATGAATTCATTTCTAGTATATCTACTTTGAATCAGTTGTTCAATCACCATAACTCCCGCACTGACTAAAATTTTTGTTATCTTAATTCTTCTATATTTATACACATTAGGGTAAAATCCACATTTGGAAACTCTATACTGAAAATGCATAACCAGAAAACAAAAATTCAAAACAGCAGTAGCAAGTTCTCAAATGTCAATAATTACTATAAATGTAAATGGACTGAACTCACCAATCAAAAGGCATAGAGTGGTTAAATGGATTAAGAAGCAAGATCCAACTATAAGTTGTCTGCAAGATCCTCATCTTAGGTCAAAATATAAGCAAAGTCTTAAAGTGGATGGGTGGAGAATGGTACTACAAGCTAATGCCGAATCCAACAGAGTAGGAATTATCAGATAAAGTAGTCTTTCAAACAAAGAAAATAAAATAGATAAAAATGTATATAATGACAAAGGTATCAATACAACAAAAAGACATTTATTAATATTTATGCACCAGATAAAGGGGCACTCAGATATATCAAGCATATGTTAACAGATCTAAAGAGATATATTGACAGCAATGTAATAATAGTAGGAGCTTCAATACTCCTCTTTTAGTAAAAGAAGATCATCCAGACAGAGAATTAACAAAGAAACTAGATTTTTAAATGACAAAACAGCAGATCTGGACCTTATAGGCATATATAGAATACTTCACACCCAAACCATAGACTACACTTCTTCTCAAGTTCTCATGGAACATTCTCAGGGATAGACCATATGTTGGGACACAAAATAAGTCTCCTTTAATTTTCGAAGACTGAAATCATATCTGGCATCTTTTCAGATCACAGTGGCATCAAACGAGAGATCAACCAAAAGAAGAAAGAAAAGAAAACTTCAAATGGGTGGAGAATAAACAACATATTGTTGAGCAACCTAATGGGTAAAAGAGGAAACTGTGGAAGAAATTTTAAAATATCTGGAATCAGATTAAATTGAAGACATGACATCAGAATCCATGGGATGTGGCAAAAGCAATAATAAAAGGTAAATTTATAGTGACACAATTCTACCTCAAAAAACAAGAAAAATCACAAATAAAAATCCCAAGACATCATCTAAAGGAACTTAAAAAAGAAAAACAGAAACCTGACAAAAGCAACAAAAGGAAGGAAATATAAAGATTAAGGCAGAAATCAATGAAATAGAAATGATTATTTAAAAAAATCATGAAGTTTGTTTTTTCAAAGAATAAAAAAACAGGCCACTAGACAGACTCAAAAAAAAGAGGAAAGAGAAAAAGAAAAATAAATAGAAACAAAAATGAAAAAATAATCACAAAAGATACAACAGAATTATAGAAGACTATAAGAGAATACTGTAGACGGCTATATGGCAACAAACAATAACCTAGAAGAAATTGACACATTTTTGGAAATGTACAATATCCCGACACTAAATTGAGAAGAACTAGAAATCATGAACAGATCAATCACAAGCAAGGAAGTTGAAATAGTGATCAAAAACCTTCCTAAAAACAGAAAGCCTGGATCAGATGGTTTCACCAGCAAATTCTACAAAGCATTCAAAGAATACCAATCCTTCTTAAACTGTTCCAAAAAATAAAAGATGAAAACATTACCAAACACTTCTTATGATGCCAATATTATGCTGATTCTAAAACCAGATAAAGATAGCACCAAAAAAGAAAACTATAGACCTTAATGATATCCTTAATGAATATAGATGCAAAAATTCTCAACAAAATACCAGGAAACTATATTCAACAATGTATAAAACAAATCACACATCATGATCAAGTGGGACTTATTCCAGGGATGCAGGAATGGTTCAATATACACAAATCAATAAATGTGATACACCATTATCAATATAAAAGAACAAAAACCACATGATAATCTCAATAGATGCAGAAAAAGCATTTGACAAGATTCAGCATCCTTTTATGTTAAAAAATTCCCAAAATAAGTATAGAAGCAATGTACTTCAACATAATTAGGCTATGTATGACAAGCCCATGGCCAACATTGTACTCAATGGAGAAAAACTGAAAACGTTTCCTCTAAGATCAGGGACAAGACAAGGATGCTCACTATCACCATTACTATTCAATAGTGTTGGAGATTCTGGCCAATGAAATTAGACAAAAAAGCAGTTATAAAAGATATCTAAATAGAAAAGGAAAAACTGTAACTATCACTTTTTGCAGATAACATAATACACATAGAGAACTACAAAGACTCAAGTAAAAAGCTACTAGAAATAATTAACAAATACAGTAAAGTGGCAGGCTACAAAATTAATATTAAAAGATCTCTCACATTTCTACATGCCAACAATGAAAATACAGAAAGAGAACTGAAGAATAAAATAACGTTTACAATTGCACCAAAAAAAATGAAATACCTTGGAATAAACCTAACCAAAGAGGTGAAGAACCTATACTCTGAGAACTATAAGACATTGCTAAAAGAAATAGAAGATGACATGAAGAAATGGAAAGATATTACATGCTCATGTATCAGAAGAATAAACATAATAAAAATGACCACTGCCCAAGGCAATATACAGATTTAATGCTATCCCCCGTCAAAATCACAAAAGCATTCTTCACCAACACAGAATACAAAATAATGAAATTTATTTGGAACAATAAACAACCCAGGATAGCAAAAAGAATCCTCAAGAAAAAAAAATGCATGAGTCATGCTCTCTGACTTCTAACTCTACTACAAAGCAATAATAATTAAAACAGCTTGGTACTGGTATAAAAACATAAAGACAGATCAATAGAACAGAACTGAAAGTCCAGAAATAAATCCACATATATATAGACACCTAATTTTTGACAAGGGAGCCAAAAATTTGCAATGGGGCAAGGACAGTCTCTTTAATAAATGGTGTTGGGAGAACTGGACAGTCACATGCAAAAGGTTGAAAATAGACCACTACCTAACACCATACGCAAAAATTAACTTAAAGTGGATTAAGACCTAGACAAAAGACCAGAAACTCATCAGATACATTGAATTAATGCATGCAAAACATTATTGAACATAGACTTAAGAGATACCTTTGGCAACTCAACTCATCGCTAAGCAAATAAAACTGAAAATAAACAAATGAAATGAGACAAACTAAAAAGTTTCCATTCAGCAAAAGAAACTTGCATGAAAAAAAGTCATCCAACTGAATGGGAAAGGATATTTGCCTCTCACACCTTGGATAAGAGGTTGATACATAAGGTATACTAAGAACTCATAAAATTGGACACAAAAATAAAAGAAATCCAATCAAAAAAATGAGCTGATGACCTTAATAGACACCTCTCCCAGGAAGACATACAAAGGGCCAATAGGGTCATGAAAAGATGTTCTACTTCTCTTATCATCAGGAAAATGCACATCAAAACAACAATGAGATGTCCCCTCATACTGGTAAGAATTACTATTATCACAAAAAAATGTGAGCAACTAAAATAAAAATAAAATGAAATAAAGATGCTTCTTTTACCTCTCTCCTCCTGCCTGTGTTCCTACTCATCTTCATTTCTGCCTACACCTTTCCTTATAAAAAGAAAAAAAATGGAAACAACAAGTGAATAAAGCAAAATGGAAGGATTTAAAATCAACAAACACAAATCAGTAGCATTCCATATGCAAACTGCAAAGTAAAGGAAAATAAAATTCAGAAAGAAACACTATTCACTATCTTACCAAAAAAATAAATAAATAAACCACCAAAAACATTAGGAATAAACTTAAAAAAGGAGGTTAAAGGCCTCTACAATGATGATTACAAGAATTTTAGAAATGCAGGATGACACAGTGATATGAAAGAACATTTCATATTCATGAATAAGAAGAATGAAATAGTAAAAATTACCATGTTAGCCAAAGAAATATACTAATTTAATACAATTCCCATGAAAAATCCCAGGGACATACATAAACAAAATAGAATAAACAATAGTAAAGTGTGCAAAGAACCACAACGGTCTCTGACAGCCAAATATATCCTCAAAAAAGAGAAGACCATTAGAGGTATCACACTCCCTGACTTTAAATTATACTACAGAGTCACCATCATCAAAACAGAATGGCATTGGAACAAAAACAAAGAGAATAGAACTGATAGCACAAAAATAAAGTCATGCTTATATGGAACAGTTTGCCTATGACAAAGAAGCCAAGAGCACACAATAGAGATGGGAAAGTCTAAGCAACAAATGGTGTTCACTGAACTACAAGAGAAAAAAAATGAAACTGGATTATACATTAGCTGTATACACAAAAGTTAACTCAAAATGTATGAAAGACATGGACATAAAACTGGAAACCGTAAAAATGCATAGAGGAAGATGAAAGGGAAATGCTTAATGAGATTACCTCAAAGATGTTTGGGGAAGAAATACCTAAAGCAAAAGAAAACAAAATGAAACTTAACCCTTACTAGATAAAGCTAAAGATTTCTGTACAGTGGAAGAAATCACCACTAAAACATAAAGGTAACCCAAACAATGGGAAAATATATTTTCACAACATATATCAGACAGAAATTTAACCTCTAATATATATATGGATCTCATACACCTTAATACAAAAAAAATAAAATAAAATAAAATAAATAACCCAATCAAAAAAAATGGGAAAAAGAACTGAATAGGCACCAATCTAAAGAAGATACACAGATGGCATGCAAACACATTTTTAAAAAAGTGTTACATCACTTATCATTAGAGAAATGTAAGCAAATACAATTAGATGTCACCTCACACCACAATGAGAATGACATATAAGAAAGATTAAAAACAACACGTATTGAGAGGCTGTGAAGAAAAATGAACCATCCTATACTCTTGGTAGGAAGCAAAATAAGTGTCTGTTTAGAAAACAGTATAAAGATTTATAAATAAATAAATAAATAAATAAAGATGAAACTACCATTTGATCCAGCAACTCCACTTTTAGGCACATATGCTGAGAATACAATATCTCTAATCAGAAAAATATATCTGCACCACTGTTCATAGCAGCACAGTTCACAGTAACCAAGACATGGAAACAACCTAATTGTTACCAACAGATGACTGGATAAAGAAATTGAGCTACATATAGTCAATGGAATTCTATGCACCTGAAAAAAATGAAATAATCTCCTTTGCAAGAGCTAGAGTGAAACTACAATAAAGGCACTCATGTTAAGCAAAATAAGACAGAAAGAAAATAAGAAGTATGTGATGGTTTTGCTAATATGTGGAATATAAAGAAACAAAACAAATGAACAGAGAAACTACAAAAAAAAAATCTCAGGACTAAAGACTGTGGCTACCATGGGGTTGGGAAGGGAGGAGGAAGGAGGGAACAAGGTGGTGAAAAGGCACTGTAACTCTGGTGGTGGGGGTGGTGTGAAATACATACAGAATGAGGGATGATTTTAATATTCTAAAATAAATATACACATGTAAACAGAAGAAATAATAAAATCATAAAAAAAAATTCTGGGTCTAACTGATTTTATTGAGTGATCTCTCAAATACTCAGCTAATAAATGTTTCCAATTTTATGTCATAAAGAGGGGAAATAGAAGAAACCCTCTTGACCATATTTTATGAGTTCAATATACTGTAGTATTAAAATTCAACAAAAGAGAAAAATTTTAGGCAACACTAGTGATGAACAACAATACAAAAAAACATATGCAAATTGGTTGTAAAACAATGTAAAAATAAACATAATCGAGATGACTTCCGGATGGTGACTTGATAGGACACTTTTGGGTTGCTCTCACAGACAATAAAAAACAAACAGAAAAATCTCCTGTTTTACTGAGACAAACACCAAGAAACAACTGGCAATTCGTCTGGAAACAGATTGGCTGACAACTAATGGTGGGTGAGGGCACCTGGTTCGGTTCTCAGCTAAGCCATTGATTTGGATTTCGATGGAGCTCAAGAGTCTCTGGCCAAGTGGTGGGGCAGAGGTTAGGAATTTCGGGACCAGCTGCAGAAGCAGCAAGAGGTGGTCCCAGTGGGACTGATAAATGGAGCCATGGAGGGCTGACTTGCAAGTGGGTGAAAGGAAAGCCAGCATACTGGAAGCTGAGTTGGAGATAACACGGTGAAAATGCATTGGGCATGGCCATAACAGAAAATCAGCAAAATCGTTCAAACCTCTCCCACAACCATTTAGCTCCAAAGCCTGGGATCTGCTGAGCAGAAATCTTACCCACCACACATCTAAGCACCAGGAATCTCACCCATCAGGTGCCCCACCCTTTGCATTACAGTGAGAAGACAGTCCCAACCTCAACACTACCCACTAGCACCACCTTGTGGGTAGAAGTGAAACTTCAGTCTGATTGTCAATCTTAGGCAAGTCAAACCTACGCAACGCCAGGAAAAGCGAACCCTCAGAAATATCAACAGAATGCCAAATAAAGCAAAGGCACAGAGAAATACATGTAAATGATGGATTCAATCAAAAACCCAGGGGAAGATCTGAATACAGCAGACATATTTAAATTGCCTGAAGAGGAATTTAGGGCAACAGTGATATACTTACTCATGGAAATTCAGCAATCAGTAGGGGCAGTAAATATCAGGAAGTAAAGAGAACTAAAACAAGACATCAAACAGATAAGAAACACAATGACTAAATTAAAGAACTCAATAGAGGGTCTCAACAATAGGATGCATGAAGTTTATAACAGAATCAGTGATCTGGAAGATAGAGGAACTCAATCAAGCAAGCCAGCAAAGAGATTGAAATAAAATAAAAGAACCGAAGATAGCATTAGAGACTTCTGCGATAACATCAAAAAGAACAGCATTTGCATCATGGGTTCCAGAGGAAGAGAGAGAAAAGAGGGCAGAAATCATATTTGAAGAAATAATAGATGAGAACTTCCCCAGTTTGAAGAATGAAGCAAACCTCCAGAACCAGGAAACTTAAAGAGTTCCTAATAAAGGAAACCTAAACAGAAATACACCTAGACACATCATCATCAAAATGTCAAAAATACAAGATAAAGAAAAACTATTAAAAGCAGCCAGGGAAAAAAGTGTCACATACAGAGGAGACCCTATAAGATTGTCAGTGGATTTCTCAAATGAAATTCTACGGGTCAGAAGGAAATGGCATAATATATCCAAATTGCTGAAAGAAAAGGATTTTCAACCTAGGATACTAAATCTGACAAGATTATCATTCAGAACCAAAGAAATGATAAAAATCCTTTGCTGACAAGCAAAAGTTAAAGGAGTTCATCAACACAAAACCAGATTTGCAAAAAAATATTAAAGGATGCTCTGTAAAGCATAAATGAATCACTCAGAAAAAGAGTAAGACAGAAAATATTAAAAGTGGGGAGGAAGAGAACAAAAATGTGGATAGTTAGAATGAGTGGAAGACTAACATGCTTTCAAATAAAATAGGTAGTAAACATAGAACTGTGAATGTTAACTTCAGGTTAATCTGAAAATATATCCCTGGTGAGAAAGTGAAGAAGAAAACAAAAGGTGAAATCAATCAAAACATAACTGTACTCATCCAACCCAAAAAGAGAAGAAGAATACAGTCATCATCTGAAACTACATACAAAGGGCAAATTATAAATGATATTAAGCAACTATATATCAATAATCATGCTAAACATTTATGGACTGAATTAACCAGTCAAATGATGCAGAGTGGCTGAATGGATTAAAAAGCATAACCCAACCTTCTGCTGCATTCAGGAAATCCACCTTCTTCCAAATGATAAACAAAGGCTCAAAGTCAATGGCTAGAAGACAATCCTACAGTCAAATGGCAACCACAAAAGTGCAGCAACAGCTGTATTCATATCAGATAAAACAGACTTCCATCTAAAAAGCATAACGAAAAACAGAGATGACACTGTATAATGATTAAAGGATCAATACATGAAGAAGACACAATGTTTATTCACATATGCAGCAAATGAAGGAGCATCAAAGTATCTGAAGAAAGTATTATTAGACCTGAAGGGAGATATTGATAACAACACAATAATAGTAGTGGACCTCAACACCCTACTTATAACAATGGACAGATCGACCAGGCAGAAAATTAACAGGGAAACAGCCACTTTAAATGGCCATCTGGAACACACAGGTCTACCGATCACTTCTTCCAATGACTGTAGATTTCACTTTCTTCTCAAGCACTCATGGAACATTCTCAAGGATAGATCATATGTTGGGACATAAAATATCTCTCAACAAGTTTATAAACATTAAAGTCATATCAAGCATCTTCTCTGACCATAATGACCTAAAACTGAAAATCAACTAGACATAATTGAATACATATAATATCATTATTAGATTTATCCTAGAAATCTATGTTGTCTCTTTAATCAGATTTAATAAAAGAAAAATGATTATTTAGTTGTGCAATATTGATAGTTTTGAGATTGATAGTTTCAGGATGTTTGTTACTATTACATTCATATGACTATATATCCTAACAGTCCTACTTAGTAAACTAGGCAAGAAGAGATAAAAGGTGAAAATTTAAAAAGAGAAAATGATTAATCTCAGACGATATGATAATATAAAGATTTTCATAGAAATATCTTGCATTGTATTAGAATTTAAGAGTTGAGCAAGTGTGTTAGATATAAAATTAATATGAAATAGCAGTCATTCTTGTATATGAGCAAAAAGCAGAAAATGGAATTTAAAAAAATGCAACATAGTAGTTGCATACTATAAAATAGTTGCATAGTAATAAAATACACTTGGCAGTATAAGCAAAAAATATTAACACAAAAAATTAGGGATGTATCTAAAAAATGTTGAAAGAAAGACAATACATGAACATGCATTACATCATCCATATATTTGAGCACTTAGCCCTGCAAAGTACTTTAAGAAGAAAAATAAAGGATAGGTCAATGGTTGTATTCTATAATTTGCTCTGAATGGTGATCACTTTGGTAATTGTTATTGTGACTATCAATGAAATCCATTGTGGAATTAAAACTTACATATTGTTTTATACTTAAATTATATTTCAACACAAACAAATAAAATACTGTATTATAGATATATTTGCATTCAATTAATTTTCCATACACTATAAAAGATATCCTAACTAGGCAAAATATTTTGATTGAAAGAACAGGTTATAAAAACTTTGGAATTTAATTGAGCATAATATTTTATATCTTTGGCAGTAGAAAATATTTTTTAAATCAGATGAAACAGCAATAATCAAAAGGAGAACATTCATAATTCTATTAAATTTAAAGGTACTAAGTGAAATAAAAATAAAATGTAAAAATAAATTATTTGCAACATAATTAAATAACAAAAGACATATTCAAAATATATAGGTAACTCCTAGAATCAATTGTAAAAAAAAAGGACAACCAAACACGAAAGAATCAAGACTTGAATGGGCAATTAATATAAAAATAAGTTTGGAATCAAAAATAAAGGTAAAATATGGGGTGACTCAGGCAACTGAGATGCTGGTGTAAAGACCATGTGCAACCCAAGGACCCCAGTTTGAGAGTCAAGGTTGAAGTGAAAACCCAAAATAAGCAACTAAATAAAGATATTTCTTTCTTTAAATGCTCCTTCTCCCTTCCCTCTTTCATATATATGTATATGTATATATATATGTATATATATATATGTATGTATGTATGTATAAGCTGCAAAATATTTTCATGGTCAGGGAAATGCAAATTGAAGCCTATGAGATATAATATTTTATAATCAAGAAATTAATACACATTTAAAAGTCTGAAAAAACCAACATTTGGTGAAAACGGGACAATGAGAAATTTTCTCTCCTGGTTACATATAAATTGATAAATCTCTATGAAAATGGCATGAAATTATCTAGTAAATTTCAAGATATGTTTTCTTGTATTGCAGCAATTCTATTCATGGATACAAAAACTGTAGAAATTCATGCACTATTCCAACAGTATATATCTAAGATATATGCCCATGAATATGCATAACAGCATTACTTTTAATAGTCTAAAAATAGAAGCAAACAAAAATATATTGAGACATTCACAGAATCAAAAACAATATAGCAATATAAATAATATACAGCTACCTATAACATAAAGAATGAATAATAATTTTGATCATAGAAGCAAGAAAAAAGTATATATGCAATATTGAGTTCATTCAGAACTTTGAAACATAGCCAAAATTCAACTATATAATTCAAGTATGCATAAAGAGATTATAACATTATATTTGAAACATGAAGAAATGAATCATCAAATTCTGACTAATGATTATAGTACTGAAAAGGCAAGTTTGGAATATAGTCAAGGAGAAGAATATCGGGGTGTTTAGAATTCTTGGTATGCTCTATTTCTTTAACAGTACTGGTTATTTTCATTAAAATAAAAACCAAATATCCTAGTGTTTTAGGCATTTTTATGTTTTCTAAGCTTTACAATGAAATAATAATTTGAAACATCAAAATATTTTCAACTACCCTATAATAAATTTATCAAGTCTTTTTATTGTCAATTAAAATAATTCCTAATCTTATTATTTATGTTTTTCTTATCCTGTGTCTCAATACTGCAAAGACATACCTGCTTAAGAAACTCTTACTCTTAATGCTATTTTGTTCAGTTAGAGATTTAGAGTTATGAGTTCCATACACACACTCAACTTCCTACCAAAAAGTGTATAAAATGGCAGGTTCAAACCACAGAAAAGTAATTTCACCAAGGATTTTTATATTTCCCCTTGAGAAAGTTATTGTCCCAGTATTTCCTGAAACATCCTTTACTGGCACTCAACTTCTACATAGTTACATGTGATCTGTGGTACATAACAAGAGTTCATTTCCTGCCAACCATTTTCTACTTATTACACAACACATAAAGAAGCTGAAATACTGTTAGGTTACATTTTATAGTAGACTTTCCTTCTACTATATAAAATTTATCAAAGTTATTATCTAATTTTGTGCATGCTACTAGTTAAAATACAAGTGGCTACACTGTATAGATATTAAATTTTCTACTTTAAAATTTGTTATTGTAATAAATGATAGTCAACTGTCAGATTACTTTTTTCCTTTAAGTTATTCTAAGGCATGAGTAGAAAGTATTACTTAATACTTCTCATAGATATGTAAAGTTATTTAAATGTCTAATTCCATACCACCCCCCTCAAACTTCAGTACAGAATTTACTGTGCACTGCTACTGTATAGAAGGGACAACAAACTAAACCATAGTTACAATAGGAAAGAAAAACACCCTCATCAATATGTCTGATCTTACTTTGCGAACACCTCTGCCAAGCTCTTCTCCGTAGTTGGTTCCAAGAATTTCAAAGTGTACATTGGGATTGCCTCCATTTTCCCCAAATTCTAGTTCTCCAGTCAATCCATTAACTCCCCCCTAAAGAGAGGAAAGAAACTGATATAAGATTTCAGAAAAAGTAAGATTGTAATAACAAAAATAAATAAATAAGTGGAAATTCTTGAAACACTTTTCATCTATATAAAAAATTTTCTAAGCATGCAATTGTTGACAGACTTTTTGATAGGTTCACAGCATGAACAGAGGTGCAGTTGAAAGCAATCTTGACAATCCTTTAATCCAGTTTCATCCACTTTTCAGGCAGAAAATTTAATACCCAAAGAGTCAAATGGTTATTCAACGTGACACCACATTAGAGGTAAGACCAATTTCCAGTTTAAGTTTATTGACACCATACTTGTGACATGCACACATCTTAATAGATGTGTGAAAGCAAGATTTTTGGAGAGCATAAGCATCTATTATACAGATAAATTTTGATACTATTACTTCTTCAACACAATTTCATTCTACTTTGATCTAAAAATTATATCTTGATATGTTAAAAGCCATGGTTCTAACTTACTCCTTTAACATATTTTCCAAACTGAAAAAAAAGAATAGAGATTATTTTTACAATTTGTTTTTGCTCTTAAATAATAGTGCTGTTGAGACTCATTGGGAATTTCTTACTTCATCTTCAATTCAATATGACAGATGTTCATTTCCCCGACAGATGGCAATTTAGGTCATACTTCTCCTTTCATGTTCATCATCCTTTTCTTAGTTTAGTTAATGAGCCTTCATATTATTTAGGGTTTTACAAATTATATCATATTTTAGTCACTTCTGTACTAATGAGTTCATAACTTTGGAGTTTGATCTGATAATTATATTTATCTTAGCAAATTATCTGTTTTTAAATTGCTTCCATTATCACCTCTATGATGTTGATACTTAAACATAGCTAATTTTCCATAACCTCTAACACTTTTTGACATTTTTATTTATTCTACATCTTGTATTTTATCTGTATAGCTCATAGAAATTCATATGATACTATGTTCATAAAAGATATTCAATAAAACCATTGTTAAGCATTAATTTTGATGTTCAATCCATTTTATTTCTATAACAATAACAATCAACAAAATTAACCCCTACTATTAATTACTAACAAGCTGGCTTTTCTTTAATAATTCAGTTTTATTAATAAAAACATTCTCAATCGATCAGTGTATGTTCTTTTTACATATGAGTTAGTAATAAAGGATTTTGGAGTTTGTCTTTCTGGACATCAAAGTCTACTAGTTGTGTAAAGCAGACAAAGCCATTTTATTTCTCTAGCCCCAACTTTCTAAATCTGTAAAATGTCAAAATTAACCTACCCCAGAAGATTATTATGTGTTATTTAATATAATCAACAGAGAAGAGTGCTTGATCAAGGGTAAGTGTTTAATTGCTATCATCATCTACAAATTATTTTATTATTTAATTCTGGAAGTTTTCTAGTACTTATGGAAATTACAGGCAAGTCCCAGTTTTATTCATGAAAATGTATTGGGGTTGCAAAATTTCATTATATGTTTGAATGTTTGGATAGATGTAGAAAATGTTGATTCAATTACATTTTGACTAGTATTTGAGGAGAAAAGAGTTAAATTAGCTTGTCTAGAAGCAATTCAGTTTACTAGTATGGAGGGTAGGGGCAGTAACAAGTATCCCAGGGAGAGGTAAAAACCTAAAAGGGAAGAGATTTATGACTTTTTCAGCTGGAACTCCAGGTAAAAATACTTATAATATTTACTAGGACGAAAATCCCTTAAAGATAGAAAGTCCTTAGCAAGGTGTTCAGTCTAAAGAGCTGTTATAATAAATAAATTCAGGATCTGTGAATTAATGACATGGCTTTCTGGAAAATGCTCTCAAAGTTTACAAATTCTAGAGTGAAAATGGAATTATTTCATCGTGTAGATACTCCCTGTTTTAAGAGATAAACCTGCAAAACCTTCCTTGGAGATAAAACGCACATATCTAAGGTGGAAAGAAATTACTTGGGAGCCAGGCAGAATGTCCCAAAATCTCTCCTAAAGTCTTGATTGACTTTAGCTTTGATACAGGCAATTTAACTATTCTTTTAAATCTATTTGATACTGCATATTTACAATATAATAAATTATAGTACCAATATCTCAAACAACCCAACAGTGATTTCATATTTTTTAAGATTGGGGGTAAGTATAGTGACTTTTATTATCATAAATATCTCTGAGTAGCAAATACTATAGGAAATTTATTGACAAAAAAAAGCTTATATGACTATGCATACATTAAAGCTACTAGTATACGGAAATATTTTTATAAGCTTTTTCTTTTCCTCTATCACAATCTATCTCAATAAAGTCCCCTAATTAAATCAGATTCTTAAATTTCTGACTTAGTAGTTTATTTATAGAAAAAAAGTAAATGCTAATGCATAAGTGATATGATTGCTATATTTCAAAATTTTATAATTCAATATCATTGCTACCTTGCAAATTGTTTTAGCCTTGGAATTTTTAAACATTTGATCAGTAGACTGCCTGCTACTAAGTTTCACTCTTCTCAATCAATATTCCTATGACTGCATGAGCCTATTTCTTTATTCTTAGCTTGTTATCTGAAACTGAGTATCCTACAATACACAGGTACAAAAGAGCAAGGTCTCCTCCCCACAGCAAAACTAGAAATCACCTACTTTCCAGACACAAATGTGTGGAAAGGCAGGTCTGGAGGCTGCAAAGATAGCAGCAACAATCACCACCACAGGGATAGTCGAAGGTATCGGGATTCAGAACTGCATCATGGATTTGGAACTTCCAGCATCAGGGGAAAAAGGATAGTGGCAGAGAGGCTGAAGCCTCAGAAAGATCTGGGACTCCTAGGAATCACTCTAAAAGCAGCAGAGAGACCACACAGAGGGACCAGGACAAGAAGCCAAGGGAGAGGTCTTGGCACAAGGCTGAATGGGGACCAGTGCTCTTGTGGAACTGAGCAGGATTCCCTGAAAGGGAATTACACAGGACCTCATGATGGAAGGCAGTGAGGGGAATTCTCCCAACCCCTCCCACCATATTGCTCCTGTCCACTGAAAACCCTACCAATGAGCTTAAAAGAAAAAGAGAGTCTCCCAGAATCGAGGGAGTTTCAATAGCTAATCATTAGTGCCACTGTGTGCGCAGAGCCAATTGCTGATTGTGGGTAGCAACAGGATGGTCCTTACCATTCAGACTTGGGATGTCGGGGGAAGGATCTGCATCCAGCACAAAAACACCAACCCCATTGACTGAACTCTCAGGCCCCAAAGCAAGATCTACATAAGAACTTCAACAAATCCACACAGTGATGATGCCATAAAAGTCAAGAATTCTCAGTGTTCAAACCAAGATCCATGTTTATTCAATGAAAGTCAACACCTTACACAACACCATCACAAAAGGGAAAACAAATCCACAGAAACACAAACAGAATGCCAAACAGAGCAAAAGCATAGATAAATACACACACAATGATGAATCCAATTAAAAACCAGGGAAAAATTAAATATAACATACATATGAAAGCTACCTAAAGATGAATTTAGGGCAACAGTGATAAATATACTCATGGAGATGAAGAAAAAACAGGGGAATAAAAAGAGAAAAAAAAAGAGAGAGAGTAGACATGAAGTTACTTGTCAAAGAAAGAAAGAACATGATAGCTGAACTAAAGAAATCAATAGAGAAATGAAGTAGGATGAATGAAGCCTTCATACATCAGTGAGCTAGAAGATAAGACAGAGAAATTCACTGAAGAAAGCCAGCAAAGGGAAAAATGAATGAAAAGAAATGAAAAAAGCTTTACAACATATGGGATAACATCAAAAGGAATATCACAGGGATCCCAGAAGAAGAGAGAGAAGAGGGAGGAAACCACATTTGAAGAAATAATAGCTAAGAACGTCCCTAACCTGAGAAATGAAGCGTTTCCTCTCTCAGGAAGCTCAAAGAGTTCCAAACAGACACACATACACACACTCGACATCAACAACAAACAGAACTACACCTACATACATTGTCACCAGAATGACAGATTATAAGATAAAGAATCTGAACTTCAGCTAGAAAAAAAGAGTCACATAAAAAAAGAGTCCCCATATGATTGCCAATGGATTTCTCAAGTGAAACTCTACCAGGCAGAAATCAACAGGGACACACCAGCTTTAAATGACCGCTTGGAACAGTTAGGTCTGTTACACATAGACCAAACACATTACCCTACAACTACAGAATTAACTTTCTTTTTAAGTATGAATGGAACATTCTCAAGCACAGATCATGTGTTGGGACATAAAACATGTCTTAACAAATTTACGAGGATTCAAATCATACCAAGCATCTTTTCTGTCTGACCAAACTGATGAAAGAAAATTATAGATCAATATTTCCAATAAACATAGATGCAAAAATTCTTAGCAAATTTGCCAATGCTTTCAGAGGAATTTATCCTGTGCGTGCCAGGATGGTGCGAAATATTTCAATTTATTAATGTAATGCACCATATCGATAGCAGCAAGGAGAAAAACCACATGATTGCATCATCATGCATAGATAAAACTTGTTAACAAGTTCCAACACCCACTTAAGATTTTTAAAAATCCCTGAATAAAATTGTACAGGCTTCAAAATAATAAAGGCCATATATGATAAACCCACAGCCAATATCATAGTGAATGACAAAAGATAGAAAACATGTCCTTTAAGATCATGCACAAGGCAAGGCTATTCACTCTCAACACTACTATTTAAAAGAGGGAGAAAAACTATCAATATTTGCAGATGATATGTTGAAAACCATAAAAACTCTGTTAAAAATAATAGAACTAATCAACCAATACAGAAAGCTGGCAGGCTACAAATTTAGTGCACAAAAGTTCATTGCATTTTCTTACAACCACAACAAACTAGAAAAAAACAAAATCAACAAAACCCCACCACTAAAAATAAAAGTAAAAAGAATTAATTATCTTGGAATACATTTAGCAAAGTAGGTAAAAGACCTATACAATGAAATTATATCTTAAGAGAAATACAGGAGGACACGGAGATGGAAAGACATTGCCCGTTCATGACTGGGAAAAATTAACATTGTTAGAAGTCATCTTACCCAACACAATATGCAAATTTAATGAAATTACCATAAAAATCTCACTGGCTTCTTTCAAGCAAATAGAAAAAGAAATCTTAAAATTTCTATCAAACAAGAAATGACCCCAAATAACCAAGCAATTATGAGAAAAATAATGACTCCAGAGAGATTATACTCCAGACATTGAGCTATACTGCAAAGCAGTAATGATCAAAATACTATGTATGGTACTGGAATAATAACAAAGGCACAGATTAGTGGACTAGATAGTGGACTATCACCAGAAACTGACTCACTCATGTCCAGGAGTCAAAAGCATAAGATGGTGAAAGAAAATTTTCTTCAGTAAATGGTATTCTGATAACTGGACAGTCACACGCAAAAGATCAATGCTAGACCGCTCTCTGACACCACTCACAAAAATTAATTCAAAATAGGCTAGAGACTTGGACATAAGACTGTAAACCATGACATTTTTGGAAAATAACATAGGAAAAACATTCCATGACATCTGCCTTACAGAGGTCTTTGGGGACAGAACACCACAATAAAGGGAAACAAAAACAAAGATAAATAACTGGGACATATCAAACTAAAAGGATTTTTCACAGAAAAAGAAAACACCCACCACAAAAACAAAAAGAAATCTACTAACTAGGAGAAGATATTTGCATTCCATATTTCTAACAAGGACTTAATATCCAAAATATACAAAGAACTTATACAACTCAGTAACAGGAAAAAAAGATGATCCAATCAAAAATGGCAAAAGGATCTGGTAAAATATTTTTCCAAAGAAACTATACAGATGGCCTATAGGCATATGAAAAGATATTCCTACTCCTTGGCTCTCAGGGAAATGCAAATCAAAACAACAATGAGATATCATCATACACCTGAGATTGGCCACTATCCAAAAGTCTTTCAACAACGTTTTGGCAAGGGTGTGGAGAAAAGGGAGCAATTTTACACAATTGGTGCAAGTGCAAATTAGTGGGAGCCCTATGGCAAGGAGTATGGTGGTCCCTCAAAAAGTTAAATATGGAAATTCCATAGGATCCTACCATCCCACTTCTGGGTATTTACCCAAAAGTTAATAAAACTCTAATTTGCAGAGAGTTGTCCACCTCCATTTTTATTCAACCCTATTTAAAATAACTAAGAATTGGAAACTTTCTAAGTGTCCAACGCTAGATAAATGGATAAAGAAGACTTGGCAACTTGATGGAGGGCAGGGTGTTATTGACATATATCTGAGGAATGGGGAAACTGCTAATAGGGGAACTACATGCATGAGTTTATTTTAACTTGTAAAACAAATATACTCCAATAAAAGACTAAAAACGTTTTTAAAACACACACACAAATCAGGGATCTGCATTTAGTTAACTGTGGTCTCCACATATTCTATTCATCTTTTTGACATTGTAATTTATCTTTCTTATGCTGCATTCTTAATAAGCTATTAGCATGTGTACTCAGTAAAACCTCCCTCCATGAAGATGTAAAGGATACTCAAAAGGTCAATATTTCAAGCTAAAGCTTTTATCTGAAGTCCCTTGTTATCTGACCCAGACATAACCTACCTGAGTTTTGATTGCCTAAGAATAGTCTGTGCTTTTGAGCTTTTTTGTCATCTATCCTCAGATCAACCTTGAAAAGAGAGACTTGGTAAAAGGTGTGTTGGCCAGTGATAATGAGCAGTATTATCTTTGTGCATGCACAGTTATGCTCTTTTTCTTTCAGTGATGCAGCGCCAAGGTAGGGACTGCAGGTAGAAGGGGTCAAATTGAGGGTGGTGACTGCCATTAGAATTCTGTGGTGGCCTTGGTGTGATAGACACATTGTTAATTTACTATCTTAAAAATTATATAGTATTGCAAATAAATGATACATCAAAATTTTTAAAGTTAAAAACTAAACAAAATAGGCTACTAGAACTTTGTGTGTGAACAACACATAAAAATAATTTCTCAATGTTCTTCAGTTTGACAGTGAAAATGGCTGCTAGAGTAAATAATTTTTTAAATATCAAGAAAGAAATGGGTTTAGATTTCTTCCTACCTACTCTACATAGAAATATCCATGAACACTAAATATAGTGAAAAGAAAAAAAGTAAAAAGGTTGAGAATAATTTACTACTGGATACTCAATTTTGGAAAGACAATATTTTGCTCTTCCCCTATGAATAGCATAAGTTAGAAAAAAAAATAGTAAGGCTGTATTTTACCCTGAAAATGAGACTGAAGGATATTTTTTGTACACTTGAAACTGCAGTGAGTACTTTTGGAGTATCATATGGAACATCAAATATCTATAATACTCATCTAAGTTCCTTATACATATTCCTAGGTTCCTTGCAACCTGTAGACATGTTCGCTTACTAGGACACCTAATAAATATACATGAGCTCAGCAGAGAGTGAACACACTAGGAGAAGCCAGATTCAGTAGCTCTCTGTTTCATAACTTAATTTCAGTGAGAAAAAATCCTGACAGAAAGAATGACTACATTTTCTACTCAGAAAAGAAATGTAATAGGCAAATAAATGAGGATAAAAGTTATAAGACACTTAAATAAAAACAAAAGGTCAATCTGTGTGAAATGTTTAGGAAAATTTGAGTTACTGTTTAGCATTTTATATGTGTATATCTGTGCATATAGATATATACACATATATTTACATATATTCATATGCATTCACATATTTATCCATAACAGAGACTTGAAGCAAGCTAAATAAATAGGATGCTAATAGCATTTTGATCATGCTATCCACATCTTAGAGAAGATAAAATTGAGACCTAGACAATCAGTTATTGGTGGAAACTGAACTGAAGACTGTGCCTTATATTTTTATCTCTAGATTATATAAACTGTGCATTCAATGTAACATGTGTATATCATGGTGGAGTAAGCTAACCACACATACCATTTTAAAGAAGACAGTACCATTTTTTTCATATTTACCAACCATCCTATATAAATGTCAGTTTTGTCCTGTTTTTAATAAACTATGGCTGTCTTCAATGCTGGACAAAAACAGCTGAGTAGCCCTAGGCCCATTGTGTTAGTGGGTCCAAAAGCTGCTGTCCCTTGTACCCCATGTTAAAGATATCCTTGCTGGTGCTGACTGCCATGAGCTGTAGCCACTATTGCTGTTCCCCCTCTTCTCACCTGTGTGGAAACAAGTGTCCAGAGGGAAGAGGATTCCCCCAAACCTACACTTGTTTCTTCAAAGAGAGCAGAACCATGCAGCATGCTCCAGTAGCAGGTAAGTACTATGACGGTTATTTTTCTGGCACTGTGGGGGTTATTGGGCATTTCTGGCACTGGAATGGATAAGGTGGCATGTATTTTGGCAGGACATTTAGACTAACTGAGGCTTATAGAGTTGCCAAATTTGCTTTTCACCAAAGGTATCAAAATTCTTTGCACTAGCCCTGCCATTCTATGAAGCCCTGCTGGACCACATGTTCTTATTATGTGATTGAAAATCATCATAGCATACTACTTATTTGTTGCTGATCTTGCTGCTCTGCTCCTGTTTGGATTGCTTTGCCTGCTCTCCTCCCCTTAGTCACCAGTGCATATCCTGTCTCCTTTTTGACAGCCCAATGTTCCTTTTTGTCTCAAGCAAATATGGTTAACTTATAGTGGAATTCTCAAAATATTTATAACATTTAACTCAGCTTATGATTCAAATGCCTTGAAGTTGAAAGATACATCAATGAGACAAGAGAACTATTCTAAGGGAATAGATGCATTTAAAAAAATAGCAGTGAAAAGTTTATTTGAACACATTTTTGCAAAAAGTCCATCATATTCCAAGTCAATACTGTTTGCGGAAAGCCAGATTATTTTTTCCTATATTCTTACTCTCACTTTCAAGTTTATAAATTCTAAATGGTATTCATACTTTACACAAAAAGAAAAGTGGTATGTTTCCATTATTCTAAGTGTACAATTATTTAAAACAAAAAAATGCCCAAATTATTAGTGTTATTTTTGTCCAAACCAGAAAACTAGAATTATCACTTTATTCTTCCTCTTCCCCAGACACATATTAAATCACCAAATCTTATTTCAATCATCTAAATATCCCATAAATCTGCTATAATAAGCCTCACTTAATATCATGATAGAGTCCAGGAAACTGGCTCTAAGCAAAATAACATAACAAAACTAATTTTACCATAGGTCAATTGGTATAATCAAATGCTAAGTTTCTATGATAGTTCTGTTCATAAAAATATCACCAAGTTTCCAAATACCCAAAACTCCTAATATTAATTATTTACATTCGTCTTTCATTCATTTTTAAACCGATTTATTTCGGTTCCAGAACATTTGTGGTTAGAACCCATCCAGACAGCTCAGAACACAAGGTGGGATCCAGTCCTAATAGGACAAACATACACACACACATTCACACTCACTAAGACTTCAGTGAAATTCTCATGCACGTCTCTGGGATATGAGAAGGAATTGAAGTCCCTGGAGTAAACCTGTGCAGACATGGAGAGAATATGCAAACTCTACATGGACAGTGACCTAAGAAGGAATCAAATTTTTTTTCATTGTTATAAGGAAACAATGTTGAACAAAATGACATTATTTGAGGACCTGCTATATCTGTCTGTTCCCATGACAAATCTTTGCTCAGTCTTTTTCAGGGTCAGCACATCAGTTCTAAGTAGTGACATGTTAAAATTATTTGTTGCAAACATAGTCACTGCAAATATCTTCACTGAATACCTAATTTTCATAAGACAATTTTATAATAAATGATAAGATAATTGGTTGATAATTTGGTCTGACAGTTTCAACTGATGCAATATTTCCATTTTTTAAGTCTTGTAAGTCTTAGCCCTCATGATAACGCATACAGTGATGAGTAGGTGTGGTGGTCTTAAAATAGTGGATGATAGCAACAATATATATCAATTCGATAGAAAACACCATAATAAAACCTACTGTACATGTGAAATAAGAGAATGTCAAATCACACTGCATACTATATTAGAAAATAATAGCATATCAGTTTGCAAATCTTTCCATGGACACACACATCTTCCTGTCAAAACTAAAAGTTTACCAAACTATGGCACAATAAGAGGTGGGAGAATAGTAACTCACAAGAGTCTACAAGAAAATTATTGTGAATTCTTTAGTTAGTTTAGATACAACAGTGCTGACTTTATCCAATTTATCACACAACATTAAAAAGAGGCAAAATAAAAAATTAAACTCCTTATGCTCTCCTTCAAAAGAACTGGTTATGTGATTCCTGAAAAGTTAAAATTTCTTGCTATTTGATAGTGAAGACTACTATGTAGACAGATTTTGAGCATCTGACACAGTATCAATTTATACAATTTTATGAAATAAAAGGGTTCAATGTTTGATGGAACATTTAAATGTAGCTCAGATATATGCATTACATATAATAATAAGAGAGTAGCAAACCTCATCTATTTGTTTCCATTCCAAGGAAAACTAAAGTGATTTATAGCAGAATTTTTTCACATTGTAAAGTATTTATATCCAGCATTATATTCTGAATCCTTAATGATTTGATTATTTTTTATTTCATTATGTTTTAAGTACTTTTCACAATTTTAACATTTTAACAGCAAATTATCTTATGGCCTATTAGTTATGCAGCAAAAATATTTGTAATTAAGATGCTTGTTGCAAAGGACTTACTTTAATTGCTGTGACATGGACACACTGAATAACAGTTTTTTAATTGGTGTTCTCTCAATCAGTCTGTCTTAGTCCAATGGCAGCTAAAGAATCAATTCTCCAGTGAACAACCTCTGCAAATTCCCTCCCCTCCCACTTCCATTTAGAATATCTCAGTGGCTTAATCTTACTCCTCACATAACACTGTGGAAATTTAACATGGTTTACAAACCACTTCATGATGTTTCCCTTGTTTGCGTCATTTAACTAAAGAATCAGAACCCTATTCTTTCCCTCTTCTAGCCACTCTGTACTTAGTTCAGATGCTTGGAAGTGCCAAGGTCTCTTTCCTGCAAGCCTGTAACGTTACATTGCTTTTGCAGGAAACATTCTTTCTTCCCCATTCCTGGAATACTTTTCCCTTTTTTTTCTGGCTAATGCCTACTCATCAGTCACATATTTCCAGAACAGTTGGTGTTTCCTCTTTTGTAGAAATGATCACACTTGTATTAATTTTTTTATATTTCTAATGTTCCTTTCTAATTTTGTGATCTCACAGTACAACATATGGTTATATTCAATAAATATTTGCTGAATAAATACACTACCACATTAGAATGAGAATAATTTCAATATTGTTTCCATTTCAAATTATTGTCTTTTAGATACCAATATGTATCAAGGTATCTCTTTTACATATAAAATATTTAAACATGTATCAATAGGAAAAATATATTGTTACAGTAAAATTTGAGATACTGCCACAAAATTACTAATTTCTGTTTCTCCACATTGGATACTATGAATAATACCACAAGGAGTTTAGCAGAAATTGAACAACTATATCAATTTGATTTAAGAATCTATAAAATCTTAATCGGCTTACTTGTGTAGAATATATAGGAAATGCCAATGTTTAAATATCTTGCCATATATTGTGTGTGTAGTATTTTCAATTTTTTTGAACAAAAGATGTAGTCAAATCTAAAACTAAGTTCTAATTTTATCATATCCATGTTCAGAAATTCCTTAGAATCCCTCATTTATTAACAAAATATGTCCTTTTCCTTGTTCTGGTTTCAATTCAAATAATTTTATCCATGTAGCCTATGCATTCTGGTCAATTAAGTAGTCTTAGTAAGTGATCTATGACTTATTCCAGTGATTTTTTTTCCAGTAACTATGTCAGTGAGGGTGCTCCCACCTGAGATATGCTCTTCTCTGTAGCTTTACAGATCATGAATCTGGGAATTTTCAATTATCTATTAAGATGATATCAGTTCCACACAATTTTTTCTAATCTATTTTCAGTCTTTTGGGTTGGATTCCTCAGGAAATAGCTCTGAGATGGATATCTGCTTTTGTGCAGAAGGATGGCATGAAATGCTCCTGAGAAAAGCACCTTCAGGAGAGCTGAGAGGGGATTTGGACAGAGGGTGGGGGTGAGCTGTGATACAAATTAAAACAGTGCACGGGTGGTCTCCTGGGCCAGTCTGTAGTCACTATAACTCTTCAGTTATCCAACTTGGAGAGAAGAGATTTAGACGTTTCTAGTTCTGCAATGACCAGTCATTGGGCACATGCTCTTCCTCGAAGAGAGTAGAGGGAGCAACTTCCCTCTGGTCAGGGGAGATGACCTTCCAAGAAGTGCCACCATTGGGAGGGATCTGTGTAGACTAGTCTTCAAGACTCCATCAGGTCCTGTTTTGTCACTTTGGGGGCCTTCTGTTGTCTTTCACCTTAGAGTACAGCTTTTTAGATACTTAGTCAACATTGTCTACCAGGTTCTAAGCTCTTTTTGGATAATCACATGAAAGAATTTGAATAATGCAATCTACAGTACATGTATTTGCTAAATATCTTAAAGTATTGATAAATATGTGAATGAACAAAGCATTCTCTTGAAATCTGTTTGAATATTAGCACAAAAAAGGATAGAAAATTGTCATTTAATCATTGAACAATTTTCAGATAAAAATAGGAAGTAAAGCTATTTCACTATCTGTAATAAAGGTGGTAGAACTGTATGAATTAAAATGATTTCCACATTTTCCAGGGAAATGATTTTCCAATTGCAATTCTGAGACTAGATTGTGTTAGGAGTCCACTTACAGAGATCTCCCACTATCTTCTAGAACAGTTCAGCTTGTATTTGTTTTACTTACTTAGCTAAAAACGTTTAAAGGTTTTCTCTAGGGTACATAACTATGGACAATTTAAATTCTAGAGTAAGAAAACTCCAAGAAAACTCCTTATAAAAATATAAGTTACAATGAAGGGTAGCTTTCCATAACAAATTAAAGAATATTTACATGTGCAAATACAATTTTGCCACAAGAGCTGTTGAAAATACATTTTATACCTTTGGATTTGTCCTCTAGCAGACTCATCATCTTTGAGACACTTAAAAGAGTAATATTAAAACTAAAATATTATTTATATAATGCTAGTGCATGGCGTTTATACCTATGATTTCTGTGAGTGTTTTCTGTAGCCAAATTATATTGACGGTAGTGAATAAAAAACTGTGAACCATAAAAGGTAAAAGGATGGCAGAAAAAACAGTGAATCAGATGCCAGTAAACTGTGTATTTTTAACTAATTTGCAGTGTAGGGGATCCTTAGTAATTTATCTATCATTTTTTGAGATTCCTTAGTTTTTCCCACTTTAAAATTGGGGAAAATAAGTTAGATTAACTTTATTTTACCTTGCCACCCTAAAATTAAATGAATTACTGATGAATAAAAATTAAGCATGAACAATGATAAATTAAAAAGAAGATGCAGTCTTTACACAATTAAATGTCTTTTCAAGGATTACCCTTGGTATACTGAATAATGAAAAACTCAGCATTTTGTATTAAGCTAAGGTATTTAGCACAAAACCAAGATGTTAGCATCAAAATTATATAAGTTTGGTTGGAAGTGGAATTTGAAACATTCAAGGAAACTTTAATTATTTTTTAATTCTATGTTATTTATTCAGGATAATGTTTTACATAATAAAATAAAATGGAAGTTATCTTAAAACCTAAAAATTTCCAACCCCTCATTTCGGATCTTATTGTATTCATGGGAACAAATCTCTAGAAGAAATGATATTTGATCACTGCAACAAGGGAAAAGGCTCTAGCTATGTTTTAATTTATTTACACAAAATTTACCACAGTAATTTTAACTTAAAATTTGAAAAAAAAAAATGAAAGCACACTTTACTAAAAAGCTGAACCCAGATTAGAAAATTACTATGGAGGTAAATTATGATTTTAAGAATCTCTTTGAACTGCTGGTGATGTCAGCAGCTGATTGATTTCACATATATGAAAGCAAGCACCACCCCCAAATGCAGACAGACACATAGTAGTGCTCGCAGAATTTTCAGAACAAGGGAAGTTTTTCCAGTTACTATCAAAAAATCATCAGTTAAGAGTCTCACAGAAAAATATCTTTGGTGATTGTGATGTCAGATTATGCCCCAATTTATTCATAAATTGTGGGCATTTTAGAGTTGGTCTTTTGCCCTTATATAACATAAGACTTTGTTTTGTTTTATTTTCAATGCTTCAGTTAATTCTTCTTTCAATTCTGGAGAGGTGTAGCTCTTTCCTTTGACAGTCCAGAATCAGTTGCAGATTGATGTAAAGTCTCTTAATGGAGATGTTTTGTTTTTTTTAACATCAAATACTTCTAACATTTTGTGAAAATCAAACCTCAGAATGAATATTTACTAAACCAATGAACTATGACAACTGTTGAGGATATGCAGTAATTATTCCCCTGCTACTACTGATCTTCTTCATGTCTGCATAGACCTCCATTGGAACCAAACTAGCTTCTTGCTCAGCCAAGGCAATTCAATCCTGCAGCACTGCCATGTTCATGAACTTCTCCTCCTCTTACTCCTTGCTCTGGTAGGAAAGAGCCATAACATAGTGAATCATTCATCAAAATGTCATCCTGAGAGCCCAACATGAAGAAGACCAAATCAAACCATAACAAAGTATGAGGTAGTTGGACATTTTCAATGGTAGTGTTTTAGGATCCCATTGAGACTCAGTAGGATGTGCTGCTGTAGTCATAAAAGGTACATACATGAAATGACAATAATTATAGCTGTTGCAATGAAAACAGTCAACTATTTCAATATGGATCTTGTACTTTCATTCACCTTTTCAAACCTATCAATACAATAGATGCCACTGTCACTTAGGACAAGGGCACTTATCTACAGAGCCAACTGCCTTGTATGAGGGTCTTTCATTACATATGCTACTATGATGACTGCACTGGAGTCCATCCTAGATGAATGTTGGTTTGTGGAGATGATGTTGTGTACATAATGAAGCAGCTGGGTCTGGGCGGTTCCAAGATACCAGAATTTTGATGTCCACATGAATTCTGTTCCTTCCTATGTGACTGAAATCTTCTTTGTTCCAATGAATTGCAGAAATAAAACTAACTTTTGAAAAATCTGCATTCTTACATGCTTGGAACTAAGACTGAAGGAGCCTCTCATAAATAGCTGGTTTTCTGGAAAGTTCCTTAGAAATGCATCCCTGAAAAAAAGACTTTCTTTGGCTTCTTCATGTAAATCCCTTGCCCCTGCTTTCCAATAATGAATAACATCAATGTGAGCTTCTTAGAAAGACTATAAATTACTCACTTTTGGATTGACTGTAGTGACAGCTTGACAGAAGCTTGTAATGTTTACTTTGTCCCCACATAAAACCTTGTTAATAAGATCATTGTGAGCAAAAAAAAAAAAAAGGTGAGGCATCTACCCATCTACCCTCCATGAAAGTTAAAGAAGATAGGTTTTTTTAATCAAAGTATTCTTTACTTAAAAAATAATATGTTCAGATACATAATTTCACTATTAAATATATGACAACATGTCACACACACCACCAAATATTCAATAATTATCCACCACTGTTCTTTGGATACATACTACCTTTTGCTCCTATCCCCACCGCTTTCTTTTCCAATAAGATAAGTTCTGTTGAAAATGTCTAAGGGTTATCAAAAACTTCTAGAACTCATCAATGAATGCAGTAAAGTGGCAGGCTACAAAATCAATGTACAAAAATCTTTTGCATTCTTACATGCAAACACCTCACTATAAGAAAACAAAATCACAAAAATCACACCATTTAAAACAGAAGTTAAATGAATCAGATTCTGGGGCATATGCCTAACAAAAGAAGTAAAAGATCTATACAATAAAAACTAAAAGTGCTTCTTAAAAGAAATAGAGGAGGACGCAAAGAAATGGAAAGACATCCCTACTCTTGACTGGGAAGAATCAATATCATTAAAATAAACTTCTTACCCAAAGTTATATATAGGTTTAATGAAATCCCCATTAAAATCCCACGAGCTTATTCCCAGGAAATAGAACAACAACAAAAAAATCTTAAAATTTGTATGGAATAACAAAAGACCCCAAATAGCCAAAGGAATCATTAGAAAAAAGAATGAATCTGGAGAGATTGCTCTTCCAGACTTTGAACTATATTACAAAGCAATAGTGATCAAAATGTTATGGTACTGGAATAATAATAGAGGTATAGATCAGCGGAATAGAAATGGATAACCAGGAACTGACCCACTCACATTCAGTTAATTGCTGACAAAGGAGCCAAAAGCATACAATGAAAAAAGAAAAGTGTCTTCAACAGATGGTGTTGGGAAAATTGGACAGCCAAGTACAAAAGAACGAAGCTAGACCACTCTTAAATACCATTCACAAAAATTAACTCAAAATTGATTAGATGCTTGGACATAAGACCAGAGACCATAAATCTCTTAAAAGACAACATATGAAAGACTTTCTATGACATCAGTCATAGAGAAGGCTTTGGGGACTCAACTCTACTATCAAGGGAAACAAAGAGAAAAATAAACAAACTGGGACTACATCAACCTAAGGAACATTTTCACAACAAAAGAAATCATCACCAAAACCAACAGGAAACCTACTAACTGGGAGAAGATATTTGCATTCTATATTTCTAACAAAGGTTTAATATCTAAAATATACAAAGAACTCATAAAACTCAACAACAGAAACAGGAAATCAATAAAAAAATGAGAGAAGGAATTGAAAGACACTTTTCCAAAGAAGATACACAGATGGTCAACAAGCACATGAAGTTTTATTCCTACTTACTATCAGGAAAAAGTGCAAATTAAAACAATAATAAGACATCACCTTACACCTGAAAAACTGGCTATTATTCAAAAGTCTGGAAACAACAAATGCTGGTGAGGATGTGGACAAATGGAAACACTTTTTCACTGTTGGTGAGAGTGCAAATTGATATACCCCTATGGAAAACAGTATGGAGATTCCTAAAAAACCTGAAAATAGAAATCCCATATGATACCATCAATTCACTCCTGGGCATCTACCCAAAAGATACAAAAGCACCCACCTGCAGAGGTGTATGCATCCCAGTGTTTATTGTGGCCCTATTCACAATAACTAAGAACTGAAAATTACCTAAGTACACAACAGATGAATAGATAAAGAAGATGTAGTACATCTATACAATGGAATACTGCACCACCCTTAGACGAGATGAAGATCTGTCATTTGCATCAACATGGATGAAACTCGAGGGTATTATGCTAAAAGAAGAAAGCTAGATACCAGATGACCTCACTCACAGGTGGAGTGTGACAAAACAAAGGAACAGATGAAACATAACCAACCTTGAACTATTTGTAATAGAACTGAGGTTACCAAAGGGAAAAGGGGCAGGTGGAGGCAAATGGTGGCATAGTCCACTGTACAATGGGGAAGAACACTTGGTGATTCGGTGGAGGACATGGTGTGTTGAAATATATGTACGAAATGGGGAACCTGTACACAGGAAATTAAATATGTATAAATGTATTAGGTCTGTTTGTAAGTAGAGGACAGAAGTAACAGTATCAGGTAAGAATCCCTTTTTCACTTAGGAGAACATGATTTTTAATGTAATAACTAATAAAATGTTGTCCTAAATATAATAAAAATACATATACTTTGCAAAAAATATCCATGTTAGTATTTGTTTTGTTTGTTAATTTACTTTGCTTTTTACATTCCACATACAAATGAGATCATTAATTGTCTTTCTCCTTCTGAATTATTAACTATAAATTGATAAGTTTTTGGTGGAATCTAAGGTTTTTATATGTATTATCATGACATCATCAATATGATAATTTTGCTTATTTTTGTATTTGCATTTCTTTTATTCTTTCTTCTTGTCTAATTACTCTGTCTAGGACTACTAATACCAGGTTCAATTGTAATGGTAAGAATGGATACTCTAGCCTCGTTTCTGATATTAAATGAAATGCTTTCATTTATTCAACATTGAGTGTGATGTTGACTATGGATTTGCAATATATGGCCTATATTATGTTGAGATATTCTATGCCTATTTCATAAATTTTTAAAAAATCATATGGATGCTATATCATTTCAAATGATTTTTCTGTATTTAGTGATGTTACTTCTTTTTCCTTCTTTTGTGATATGGTATAGTGCATTAGCAGATTTTTGTACATTGGGATATGTACAAAATCCTTGGGATAAAACTCATTTATTTATAATTTATAGTACTTTTGATTTATTATTGGATTTCATTTGCTAATATTTTGTTAAGGATTTTAGCATCTATGTTCATTAGATAATGGTCTGTAAATAAAATATACTTATGATGTCCCTGTCTGCTTTTGTTGTCAGTTCAATGATAGTTTCAGAGTAGAAAATGTTTGGAAATGTTCCCTGTTCTTCCATTTTTGAAAGGTTTTGAAAAGAGTAAATATTAATTCTTCCTGAAGATTTGGTAAAATGTGCTAGTAAATATATCAAGTCCTAAATATAAACTATTTTAACTTGAAAGCAAGTTAGTCTCAATCTCATTCTATAAGAGATAACATTTTTTACCCTTCTCTCCACATTTTTCAGTGTCTGTGCTCTCAGTGGGGTTTCTTTTCATTTTCTAGAAATATCTTTAGTATTTCTTGTAATGCTGCTTAATTATGATAAATTCTAATCACTTTTTTTTCTGTTTTCTGTCTGGGAGCAATTTTACACTGCTTCAATTTTAAATGTTTACTTAGGAGCCTAAAGTATTCTTGATTGAAAAAAACTTTTCTTTCAGCTCTTCGAATATATCAAATCATTCCTTCTGACCTATGAAATGCCTGCTAAAATACACAGCCAGTGTTACATAAGATGACTTGTGTGTCATTTTTCTGTAGTTGATTTTAGATTTTCTCATTTTTTTTGATTTTAATCACTTTAATTACAATATGTCTTTTATTTCTCTTTAGATTTCTATTGCTTAGAACGCCTTGATTTTTCTCTATGTGTAGATCTGTTTGTTTCCCCAGGTTAGAAATCCTCAGCTAGTATTTCTTTAAATAAGATTCTATCTCCTATTCTCTTTCTTCTGGGACAATGTTTTTTTTTTATCTCTTATTGTTAATCTGTAAGTCTTTTTTATGTCTTCATTTGTTCTATTTCTCTTTGCTTCTATACATGTGTGTGTGCATCCCACTTTTCTATCCTCTAGGTCACTGATTCAATTGGAAGCTTCCTCCAATCTACTGTTGAGTCCCCCATTGTGTTGTTTTGTTCAGCTATCATGTCCTTTAGCCTTATACTGTTTGAAACTGCCTCATATTTTCTCTGTCTTCGTTTCACCTCTCTTTTGATTCTTTATTGCTCTCCTGACTTCATTGAGAATCATTAAGACTGCTACTTTAAAATCTTCCTCAGGTAGTTTATTTCATTCTGTTGCACTCCTATTTTCCTTGGAGATTTTATTTTTTATTTTTTTGTCCGTCATTGTTTATTTTTCTCTGTCTCGTCATTCTGTTTGGTGCTCTTTGTTTATTCTAGGAGTTAGACTAAATAATTTTCCTTTCCTCCCTGATGTAATGGTCTTTTGCTAGGTTGTAAGGATGCAGAGTAAGCCTGGGGTGTTGGCCTGAAGTGATGCACTTTCTCTTACATTTTGATCTCTGCACCTGTCAGAATGCATAGAATTATAAAACGAGCATTCTGTAGAAACCAAATAACACAGCCTTCAGGGTTGAATTCAGCACAGGAAATGTAGAGATTTCCCCTAGAGTTCCAGATTATGGAGTTACAAAGTGAGAGCACCCCAGGAGGCATAGGCCAGGCCACAAACAGGTCAAAATCCCAATAGAAGTCTCCTGTTGCCCTCAGATCCTCAGTCTAAGGAAAACACACTCCCCTAGGAACATATCTCAGTTCAATTACTGGGCAGCATCCATAGCAGGGAGCGCAATACAACAAGTTCTAGAAGCCTGGAAATAGGTGTTCCATTAGGTAGCAGGCAGATATCCAAAACTATTTAGCAATGGCCCCTAGCAGGTACAAAGTTTCTATTTTACTGGAACTTCTATTATTATCTTCCTTGTTCCTTGAAGGAAATTACTTAGCTTTATGTAATGGGGGTGTAGATCTGGCTGCCTATTCCCATCTCAGGCAGGCAATTGCTATTCCAGCACCCAAGTGAATCATAACTTGGGGAACAAATTGTCCCTCACCATAAGCATGCTAATGCTGGAAAGGTGGGATTTTTATCGTACATGTCTTGCTACAATGTAGTGACCTCCAGGGCCAGTGCTAAACAAGCAAAAGAGTGTCAAAAGAAGATGCCCAGCCATATCTGAATTCATAGGGATTTTCTCTCTCTTTCTTATCTTTATTATTCCCCATGCTAAAGTTTTGGTTCAACAAATAAATCTCCAGCATTCAAGTTTCCAAACATTTAATGTATGGATCTCTATTGGTTTTGCTCACCAAAGTCTTATTTTTCTGTGATGAAAAGCCCTTTTATATTTCATATTGGCTTTTAGGCACTTGTGGGTCAGTACCCAGGTGTGGGACACCCACTATGTGGTGGAGCAGGACCTTTGATCCTGGGAAGCAGGTCTATGTAACTAGTCTATATAACTCCTGTTGGAACCCAGGGTCTTGGTACTGGGTGGTATTTGCACAGAGACTGAATCACCTCTTGTACAGTTTATGATGAAGTATGTCCCTTCTTTTTGTGAAATAATAGTTCTCATTCTTTTTCAGCTTCTAGTGGTTAAATTAGTGAAGTTTTGTTGCATCTATATGGAAGAGGTAAGCTCAAGATCTTACCAGTCTGCCATTTTCAAATGATACCTCATTTTTTTAATAATTCATTTTATTGGAGGAACAATGCATAATAATATTATGTAGGTTAAGGCATGCATTGTGCAAAACAACATCTGCATATGATGAAAATTTGAAGTTTGATTGCTGCATTGTCAGAGAACAGTGAGAAGTTGTGGCCAGCACCTTGCTGTTGGTGAAGTGACAGAACTCCAACACAGATAACTCGTTGTTTAACCATGGCTTCTTCTGCCAAAGGAATGTGGACACATACCTAGCATTGGAAGAAGGCCTCTGCATCTCTGAAACCAGATGCAACTTTCTGGTCAACATCCCACTGATGGTGATAAGCTAGTTGATGTCTTCCAAATTCAGGTATCTCATATTATTAGTGTTCAACACATCTGAATACTACTTGAATGTCATGTTTTAAGACTGAGTAGTAAACTATCAAAGATCTATTGACTGTTATGCTAAATGTTAGGATAATTTCCAGTGGGCAACAGATGAGCTTTCTATAAGCAGATCCTTATCAAATAATTCTATGTGTTTAGAGTTGACATTAAAATATTTCCTGGTAAAATTAATCCCTCTAAATCATTGCATGTGCAGAGATTTAGCAATACCTATGGCAACATTTTCTTCTTCTTTAGTTCAATGGTCATTAAAACACTGAAGAAATATCTGAAACTTTTCCTTGTGGGTTGACATTTATTTCTGCTTGTAAAAGCACATATTTTTGAATTAGAGACCTTGTTAGTCATGATAGCTTCTATTATTGGCCCACTTTACAAATCCACCTGAAGACACTTTCATTAAGGCCCTATCTCAAGCCTATACCTAAAAAACGTGTGCTTCACACCAGCCTGTGTTTCCCTCTCTGCAGAGAGATGAGCTCCTTGTACGAGATGCTGAACTCTTGAGACCCAAAACAGAGTCCACCTAAGAACATCAACAAATCCAGCCAGTGGTGATGACACACAACTCAACAAATCCAAATTCTCAAACCAAGATCCAGGATTCCCTGTTGCAAGTGAACACCCTACACATACTATCTCTGCAGAGAAATATAACCCAGAGAAAGACAAACAGAAAGTCAAACAGAATGAAGACACAGGGAAATTTATGTGAAATGATGGATCCTACCAAAATCCCAGGAGAAAGTCTGAACACAACAGACAGGTACAAACTACCTGAGACTAAATTTAGGGCAACAGTAACTACATACTCAGGGAAATCAAGAACAAATAGAGGAAGAGAAAAAAAAAACAACAAAAAAGAGAGGAAAAATGAAACACGGTGTCAGATGATGAACACCATAGCTGAGAAAAATAACTCAACAGACTGACTCAAGAGTAGGGTGGCTGAAGTATCCAATAAAATCAGTGAACTAGAAGCTAGGGCAGAAGAATGCACTCAAGAAAAGTAGCAAAGAGAAAAAGAAAATGAAAAGAAATGAAGAAAGCATTCATGAACTATGGGATGACATAAAAAGAAATAACATTCACATCATAGGGGTTCCAGAAGGAGAGGATAGGGAAAAAGGGGCAGAAATTGTATTTGAAGACATAATATCTGAGAATTTCCCTAACTTAGAAATGAAGGAATCCTTAAAACTCAGGAAACTAAAAAAGTTCCAAATAAAAGAAATCTAAAACAGACTTACACCTAGACATAGTGTCACCAAAATGTAAAAAGTACAAGATAAAGAAAGAATCTTAAGAGCAGCCAAGGAATAACAAGTGATATACAAGAGTGTTCCAATGAGATTGTCAGTAGATTTCTCATCTGAAACCATACAGGTCCAAAGGGAATGATATGATATATTCAAAGTACTGAAAGAAAATGATTTTCAACTTAGAATACATTACCTTGTGAGATTATAATTCAGAATTGAAGGAATAATAAAAAGAAAATTTCTGATAAGCAAAAGTTAAAGGAATTCAGCACCACAAAGTCAGCTTTACAAAAATACTAATGGGTGCTCTATAAAGTGCAAAGAAACCCCACTTAAAAACAGTAAGCCATTATATATAAAAAATGGGTAGGAGGAAAATAGAATAAAAATGTGAATGGTTAGAATGAGCGGAAGACTAATCTGTTTTCATATAAAAACAGGAAAAAAAAACACGGAACACTTAATGCTAACTTCAGGGTTACCTCAAAATATATCTCCAGGGAAAAGGTAAAGAAGAAAACAAAAAGGAAAACCAATCAAAGATAACTACAGCCAACCCAACTACAAACAGAAAGGGAAGAACAAAGGTGCTTTCTGGAACAACAACCAGAAGATGATTACAAAATGGCCATAAACAGTAACATATCAATAATCACCATAAATGTTAATGGATTGAATTCACCAATCAAATGTTGTAGACTGTCTTTGTGGATTAATAAGCAGAAACGAACCTCCTGCTACATTCAGGAAATTCACCCTTTTTAAAAAGATTAACATAGGTTAAAAGAAAACGGTAAAAAGACAATCCTGCGGTTGAATAGAAACCAAAAAAAAAAAAAAAAAAAAATCAGGAAGAGCTATACTTAGATAAAAGAGATTTCCGATTAAAAAACAAAAGTCAGACAATATATGCTGATTAAGGGGTCAGTCCAGCAATAAGACGTAATGCTTGCTAACATATATGCACCTAATGAAGGAGCATCAAAGTACGTTAAGCACATATTATTAGGACTGATGAGAGACGTCGATGCAAAAAATACTAGTGGGCTATTTCAGCACCACACAACAACAATGGACAGATCACCAAGGGATAAAATTAAAATAGAAATAGCAGCTTTAAACGTCCAGTTGAACAGTTAGGTCTAACATATACCGAGCACTTCATCTAATGACACTAGATTTCACATTCTTCTCAAGTGTACAAGAAACATTCTAAAGGACAGATTATATGTTAGAACATCAAAAATATCTCAATAAATTTACAAGGAAATCATATCAAGAATCTTCTCTGAACATAATAGATTAAAACTATAAGTCAAGCCAAAAAAAGAAAGTTGGAAGATTCCAAATTAACTGGAAAGTTAACTACAGTAATCCCTTACCTACTGTGGGAGTTACGTTCCAGAGACCCCCGCAATAGGTGACAATCTGTGAAGTAGCAGTTTTATAATTTATTTTATTATTTATATATATATTAAGGCTTTATAAACCCTTCCTACACTCTTATTAACTTTTCCCACACTCTTATAAACATTTCAAATACTCAAACACTTTCTACACTCTTAAACCTACATAATTTTAACAACATATAAAATTCTACATGGATACTCACTAGTGAAGTAAACGTATACCGCAGAATTCCACAATCTAGTAAAAATTACACAATACAGAATTAGATATATTTTTTAAAAAAACACGTGATACAGGGAAGCAGCGATAAGTGAACCGCGATATAGTGAGGGACGACTACATATGCTTCTGAACGACTCTTGGGTAAAAAAGGAAATCAAAGAGCAACTCGAAAATTGCTTGCAGACAAAGAAGAATTAATACATGAGTTACCAGAATCTATGGGATGCAGCAAAAGCTGTACTAAGAGGGAAGTTCATTGCAATCCAGATTTATATCAAGAAATAAGAAAAATTAAAAATAAACTATCTAACCCTACACTTATAATAACTAAAAAGAACCATAATAGACAAAAATCAGTAAATAAAGGAAATAATCAAAATTCAAACAGAAATAAATGAAATAGAAAACAAGACAATCCAGAAGATCAATGAAACCAAAAGTTGATTATTTGAAAGAATAAACAAAAATTGACAAACCATTGGCTATACACCAAAAGGAGAAATGAAAGAAAGCTCTCATAACTAGAATCAGAAATTAAAGGAGAGAAGTTATTACAGATGCCAAGAAATACAAAACATCCTAAGAGACTAATATTAACAACTCTATGACAACAAAGTAAACAACTTTAAGGACATTGACAGATTCTAGAAAAATACAATCTACAATACTGAACAGGAATAACTAGAAAATGTGAACAAAACATCACAAGCAAAGAAATTGAAGGGTAATCAAAACTCTTTCAAAAACCCAGGACCAGATGTTTTTTCTAACAAGTTTCACTAAACAGTCAGAGGAGCATTAATATCTATTCTTCTCAAACTCTTACAAAATATTGAAGAACAGAACAGGGAACACTACAAATACTTTCTATGAGGCTAATATCACACTGATACCAAAAGCTGATAGAGACATCACCCAGAAAGAAAATTACAGACCAATTATCTCTAGTGAACATAGATGTAAAAATTCTCAACAAAGTATTAGCAAACCTAATTCAACAATGTATCACAAAGATCATCCATCATGACCAAATTGGATTTATCTCAGGGATGCAAGGGTAGCTCAACATACATAAATCTGTCTATAGAAGACACTGTATCAACAAAAGCAAGAAGAAAATCCCCCATGTTAATATCAATAGATAGAGAAAGCTTTTGACAAGATCCAACATTCATTTATAATAAAAATCCTGCATAAAATGGAGACAGAAGATACATACCTCAACTTAATAAAAGCCATATACGTCAAACCCACAGTCAACATCATAATCAAAAGGTGAAAAATTTAAAGGATTTCCTCTAAGTTCAGGAACTGTCCACTATCACCACTGCTATTTAAAATCATACTGAAGGTCTTAGCCAGAGCAGTAAGGAAAGAAAAAGAAGTACAACAAATCCAAACTGGAAATGTGGAAGTAAAACTAACAGTACTTGCAGATGACATGATTATGCATATTTAAAATCTTAAAAACTGTCAAAAAATACTAGAACTAATCAGCAAATACAGTAAAGTGGCAGGCTACAAAATCAATGCACAGAAATCTGTTGTATTCTTATATGCAAATGGCATGCTAGAAGCAAATGCAATCAAGAAAACCACACTGGTTAAAATAGAAGCAAAAAGAATCAAGTATCTTGGAATATAATTAACAAAGAAGGTGAATGAACTATTCAACGAAAACTATAAGCCACACTTAAAGGAAATGAAGGAAGATACAAAGAGATAGAAAGGCATCTCCTGCTCATGGTTGGGGAGAGTCAATATTGTTAATAGTCATTATACCTAAAGCAATGTGCAAATTTAATGCAATTCCCATTAAAATTACACAGGCTTACTTTCATGAAATAGAACAAAATTTAAAAAAATTTATGAAACAACAAAAGAACTCAAACAGACAAAGCAATTATTAGAAAAAAAGAACAGACTTGAGAAATTTCACTCTGAGACAGTAAGCTATTCTGCAAAGTGATAGTGATAAAAAATAGTATGATACTGAAATAATAACAGAGGCACATATCAGTGAAATAGAACTGAATCACCAGAAAATGACCAACTCACATGCAGGTAGCTTATCTGTTGCAAAGGAGTCAAAAGCATACAATGGAGAAAGGAAAGTCTCCTAAATAAGTGGTGTTCAGATTACTGGACCGTAACATACAAAAGGATGAAACGAAATCACTCTCTAACACCAATTTAAAAAATTAATTCAAAACGGATTAGAGACTTGTACACAGGACTGGAAGCCATAGAATTCTTGGAAGACAATACAGGAAAGACATTCCATGATGTCAACCCTACACATACCTTTGGGTACTAAATTCCAGCATCAAGGGAAACAAAAACAAAAATAAACAACTGGTATTGTATTAAACTAAAAAGTTTCATAGCAAGAGAAAGCATCACCAAAACAAAAAGACAACCTACTAACTGGGAGAAGTTATTTGCATTGCATATTTCTGATAATAGTTTTATATCCAAAATACACAAAGAACTCATGAAAGTCAATAAAAAACAGGTAATTCAATAAAAAATGGGAAGAGGAATTGGAGAGACATTTTTCTGAAGAGACTATGCAGATGGCCACCAGACACAAGAAAAGATATTCCTACTCCCTCACTATCAGGAGAATGCAAATCAAAACAAAGAGTTATCACCTTACACCTGAGAAGCTAGCTATTATCCAAAAATCTGGAAACAACAAATGTTGGTGAGGATGTGGAGGAAAGGGAACACTTTTATGATGTTGGTGGGAGTGCAAATTGGTGCAACATCTATGGAAAACAGTATGGAGATTCCTCAGAAAGTTGTATATAGAAACATTATATGATCCTACCACCCCACTGGGTGTTTGCCCAAAAGATACAAAAACACAGATTCCCAAAGATTTATGAAACCTTATGTTTTTGCAGCCCTATTCACAATAGCTAAGGACTAGAAAATGCTTAGGTGCTCAATGTCAGATGAATGGTTAAGGAAGGTATGGTATATATAGACAATGGGATGCTACACAGCCTTTAGAAGAGATGAAATCCTGCCATTTGAATCAACATGGATGGATCTAGTGGACGTTATGCTGAGTGAAATAAGTCAAAAGAAGAAAAATAGATACAAGATGACCTCACTCATAGGTGGAATGTGAATAGACAAAACAAAGGGACAGATGAAACAAAACCAATACCTGGACTCTTACAATAGAACTAAGGTTACCAACAGGAAATGGGACAGGGTTGGAGGAGTGGTATCGTAGCCCACTGGACAATACTGAGGAACTCTTGGTAATTTGCTGGAAGGCAGATTGTGTGATGTATATCTGAGAAATGGGGAAACTGCACACAGTGATGGGGTTTACACATATGACTTTATTTTAATGTGTAAAATTAAAGTTACTGCCAAAAACATTTAAAAAAAATGATAAGTCTGCAACACCGGAATACCTTGGACACTGCCACCTGTCTCTTTACTTGGCATTTATAGTAGTTATGGTAACTACATTGCTTTGTCAATCTTTTATCTCATCTGAAATGAGAATATAAAGTAATTAGAGGGTAGTCATACTTTGACTTCATTGTACTCCTTGCATCAGCACACAGATACTGTAAAGTATATAAAGCATGCCTTTAATATAGGCATGTAGTGGCTACTTGAAAGTAGTCAAGAATTTTATTACGAGAATATTCCCATCGTAATAAAGAGTCTGACCTCATTTGTGGTGTTTGGCTTATGACTTCTTTTTAAGCTTTGCCTTCACTTTCCCCCTTTGTTTCACATCTGGACAAGCTGATTAAGAAAGCCCATCTGACCCCTCCTTTTTTGACACTGGTGGGAAATGTAAGCCTTGCAAATCTCCAGCCCAAGTAAATGAGAACTTTTCTCAGGCCCACTCTTTACCCACTACAATGGCCCAGCCTACACCTTCTACTTTGCTCTCCCCAGAAGTATCTGTGTGTATAGTAAATCTTTTCTCAAAGTCTATTGTATGGAGTATCATCAACCTTGACATCCAAGTGCGATAACTAAAATATTCATATGAGGCAAAGCACTATGATTAAAAAAAAAAATCACTTTTTAAGATCAGTTTGAAATGTGAGAGAAAAACAATGAAATAGAAAGAATTTCAATAATATATTTCATTTAATCTTAGACTCTAAATACATAGAATGGCTATCCTTTAAAAAAACTACCACTGTGTTGAAAGATTATAAAGACAAAAATGCAAATATTTCCCTAAAATAAAATTTAGCAACCATTTTAATTAAATCTATTTATTATAAAATTACTGATAGCCACATTCAGCATATTGAATTTCTCTGTGAAATTACCTATATATTGTAGTGTCTATTTTTTCCTCCCACTGGTACTCAGTAAATATCTCCTAAAACAACCTACCAAACTATTATTCTGACTCTATGAAAAAGCTTCAGAAAAAAAAAATGATGTATCCAGTTTCTTGCATCCTAGCCAAATCGTGAATTAATAAATTGGCAGGATGGGAATCATGTTCAACAACCTCCCTTGGATTCATATCTGCCAACTCTCTACATAGACTTGGAAGATGTTGGCAACAACTTGAGTTTAGATTTGACTACTCACTTTTCAGTTAAAAAATCTTTCTCTGCCAATATATTCAATATACTTCATTCTCAAGTACTGCTATTGATAAGAGTCTAAATTCTCAGTTAAGTGATTCCTTTGCAAAGAGAGAACAATACCAAAGAAATACATTCTTTAGTCTCTGTTTAAAACATTTCTTTCCTCTACTTCCTGAATTTTGAAATTTAATTTCTAATGCTAAATTGTTAGATTTTTTTCTGACATTTCTAAATATATTCATATTTCTTTTGACTAGCTATTTCTTGTTTTATTTCAGGAGAAAAAGGAAAATGTATGTCAAAGAAAAGGGATGGGTAAAGTAAAGAACAAAACTCCCAAATGTCTGTCTTCTTTGTGTAAAGGGTACAGGAGAAATTTGTTAGTTTCATTAATCATTTCATTTTAAATCCAAGAAGTTGTGAGAGACAAACTGAAAATGCGAGTAAGAATGATATGCAAAGAGGCTAATAAACTCCAGAATGCTTTTACCATTGAGAGAAGTTAAACAACATAAACTGCCTTCTGGGAACAGAACAGGTAAGTAAGCCAAAGCAGGTCACAGACAGTCTAAACACCTTACTGACATTAAAAAAGAATGCATGAAGTATTTAAAATTGTTTGCAAGTGATGCAAAATATTGGATGTTTATAAATTAGATCTTTATTGTAAGACAAATTAAAGGTCATACCAACCAATGTCTAACCAGATATCTAATGGAAAAACAATGAAATCTAGGCTTTATCGTTTCAGTTGATGATATAAAGGGGGAAAAAAACACAGTATTTTGTGCTTTGTGACAGGCACCAAAATAATTTGAACTTCTCTAAGTAATGATATAATCAACTATTTCAATGATTAATTTTCTACTTGCATAAAATTCCTTTACAAGTAATTAAGGACATCCTTTTTATATATGTATGTGACTATCTGACCTAATTTTTGTAAGTCTCTCTTTTCTCCATGACATTGTTTAGGCTTTGAATTGGCAGCAATATCAATGAGGAGGAAATAACCTTCTAAAAGAGTTCTTATAAGGTTATGATTTATTGTATTCTCTTTACATGAAGATTAGCAGGAGTGACATTCTCGTTCAGAAGTTACCTTCTTGATGGTCTCTAGCATGGAACGGCCTCCCTGCCACGGCTTGGAGTTCTTTCTGATACACGACAAACTTGCCATACTGTGCCATTTTCGGTCCTCCAGCTTCTTATGAAAAGCATTAGCAAGCAGAAGCACCGTGTCATATATGTAAAGATTTGAAATCTGAAAAGACATTAGACAGTGATCATCAGAATCATTGATGCCAACTATCAAGAATAAGGGGAAAATCATCAGCTCAACCACTTCTGTTCATGTCTTAGATGACTGCTTTACAGGGTTATTTATTAAGCAGACGTTACTTTTTTTCATTTGCTGGGCAATTTTGCCATTGAGAATGAAGTATTGTCTGATTGTATGCCTCAATGGCTTTTTCAGCTTATTTAGGTGTGAAAGAGGAGATATAAAAGGAGAAGTTTTGACAGAGGCCAGGCTGTCAGTGTCAGACCTTAGAAAATCACAGGCCCTTATTTCTTTCTGAGGAGGTAAGGATTTATAGGTTTAGGACTGGAAAGTCAAACTGCATAATACATTTTCTGAATATGTCAAGTTGCTGCGTTTTGGTTATTCAGATGAAGAAATATCAAACTGATCTTATATATAAGCTGAGTGTCATAGATGCAAAAAAAGGAAGCAGCCCTCTGTGTGCATGTTATTTTCTTTGTGTATTCAGTGATGAAATGATGGGATGAAACAGTACCATTAAAATGAACAAGGGTTTGTACAAGATTTTAGATGTGTGTGTGTAGTGTGTGTGTATGCGTATATAGTGAAATTCATTAACATAACAGATGCAATAAACTATTATTTATGAATGTTTGCATTTATACCTTCTTCTAAAGTAACCATATTATTATATTCCTTCAATGTAGATAAAAAATAATTATATTTTGTCAATATCTATTGCCCTCACATTTAACTCTTGCCAGAACTTACTGTCCTTGATGTTAATTACTGGATTCTTATTTTTCAAATAAAATATGAGAAAAAATGAGTACTAAAGATATTCAAGATAAATTAAAGCTGTCAAATGTTACATTATTACCTCTCTAAAGGAATAATCAAACATGAAATAAAAATAAGAAGTAGCTATGAAAATTAATTCCATCTTAAGGTATCTAATTTTTTCAACGCTCTGTTATCAGTGGACTATGTTAACACTATGTCGATTGTACTCTACTTATAATTAATCATGAAGGAATCATATGAAACTATCTATCCACATCACAGAATGTTGCTAAGCTTCAACTATTGGGATAATGAGAGCTTAACACTACAAATAAGCTAATAAGCACTTTCTATGAGTTTTTAATTTAAATTTTCTTTCATTATAGGTGTATCTTAACTGGTTTGTGCTTGTCAAACACCATTTTAAACATACAACACTTAAAAGCTATTTTTTTTAAATGATTGTTCTTATGCACTGTGTAAATGTATCAGTTTGTTCTTTATAAGGAAATATTAGGGCAGTCTTTACCCTCACACTCAGCCTCTTTCCCGCCAGAATAATTGCTAGATAGACCAGGGGTGGTGGGGGAACAGTTTAAATTTGCCATCAATAAAGATTAAGCCTTAAAGTTAAAAGCAGTCAATGAGCCAAAACACAGTATGAATTAGACTGTGAAGATCCTGAAGGACAGGTTTCCTTAAGATGCTGAGAACAGTCCTTACCAAGACGTGTCACTCTGACGTGTAGAGTATTTTAAGCAGGGATCAATAAAGGCACTGTAGCTTCATGAGGGTTTTATGCTCCCTTAACTACCTGGAAGAATAAATATTTAGGGAACTACCTACAATTTGGATTTTTACTAGAAATAACCATCCTATTGAGAAACCTATCTTTACTGCAGGGCAAACATCTAATGACAGAGCATATAATCTTTGCCATGAGTCATCTTCTCTCCTTGAAGCTTCAGACTCCTATTCCATTCCCTGGTGCAGGACATATATCCTCATTTGGTACCACTGGGTTTAGAATTCACATGGATGTATGATCTCCAAACATACATAACACATTTTTTTCTTTTCTTCTATTAATCTCTTTCATGATTAGTTGAACAGTTCAAGAAAAACCCAGAGGTGAAGGGGGATATTTTCTGTATGCCCCTAAAATACAAAGGAAATTCTAGAAAATGCATAAAAGATTAGTGACTGTACCCCAAAACCCAGGGAAAATCTTTTTTTGATTTCTTTTTATCTGTAATAATCTGGACTTTCCTAACCTCTCCCAACTCCAATGCCTCAAACACGCTTGCTTTTATCTCCCTAACTTTATTCTTCTGTCTCTGACGCCTTAAGTGTATATATGAGATTGTTAGAATAGTGTCCTTTCGCCTCTTTACATTTCTTCAACCAGTTAACTTCTCCAATACTCAATTTGTATGTCATAAGTTAAGTGAATCCTATATGATGATTTCTTAGGACTCAGGCTATTTGGCAATACTCTATCTCCAATAATACTCTGTGAATATGTCTTTTGAAGCGTATCATCATTTTTAAAAATCTGTCATTCACATTAGAGTATGAATTTCTTTTGGACACAGTTCATGTTGTCCACATATTTACCTTTGTACTTTTGTTTTTTTATCTGTTATTTTCCCCTGAGTTAGCCAAGAATCAGCACATATTATTTTTTTTTTTGATAAATAGTTGTCAAATAAAAGGAGGCAAAGATAAGGAATTCAGGTTTAATCTCAGGTAGGTTGACAGAAGTCGAGACATGCAAACCTCTAAAACTGGTTCCATCTAATCCTGACACTTCCATGGCATAGTCTCTTTGCAAAGTTTAAGGTATTTCTTTTGAGCATTCTTACCCATCTTCAACATGACTGCTTTGTATTCAATATATAACATGTGTTTTCAGCAAATCTTGGTCTCTCCTTACTTATTTGGTCACATTTCAAACTGTGTCTCAAAGCAGCAGGGGGAGGGGTGGTGATATTTTCCGAGCTTGCTATTAAAATGTTTATTACTTCTTTCTCAAATAAGTGACCATTTTCCTTTGATGTTCATGCTTTTTCCTATGCTACACTTTTACATTATGGCTCATTTCTCCCTGCATATATTACCTCTTGGTCACTGTGAGGTCATTAACCTCTCCCAATAATGATTCAGAATTATTTCTCAGATTCAAAAAATAAATTATTTAATACGGATGATCTTCACATCCACTCTTAACACAACACAAATCACTATTCATTGAGCACATACACTTCCTCCAATATCTTAAACTCCAGTACTCCACCATTTGAACAATCATTTCTCTCAACCTTATTGTCTCTACACTTGGTCTCTGACCTCACTGCACCCATACCCCTGCGCAAAAACTTTTTATTATTTGACACTGTCTAAAACTTGTCCTGAAACATCCTCTTTTCTTTAGTTGGTCATCCTCCAGTAAAATTTCTAAACTTATATCTCAGCTTTCTTCCTCTGTACTACTCTCATTTTTCAAAGTTTCTGTTCAAAGTTTAGTACTCAAATTGACACATTACAGATGAGATCTGACTAGGAGAGAGTAGTATAAAACTATCTGTCTCGATCTTAGCAAAACGCTTCTGACACAGTAACCAAGATTACATTAGAATAGTTTAGAAGAAATATGACATGCGCCATGCTCATATCATCTTAATGGCCTTAAATAGTTGTCAAACCATATTTCATCCATCTAAATTTCCAGTAATTAATTTTGAACATACACTAAATTTCTATGAAATTTTAAGTTTTTATTGTGAATAAGAGCAATTTTATTGTTGGTTATGTAACAGAGTATAAGCTTTCTCTCTTAACTCTATGTCATTTATAAATTTGATAGTTATACTTCATATTAATTTTCATTAATTTCATTAATTCTAAAAATACTAGGTAAGAATAGAATCTTATGAATGACTCTAGAGAGTTGCTTACTCTTCAAGAGTAGTGTATTTGTCATCATACTTTAGATAATCCTCTAGCTCTACACTTTTCAAACAGATAGTAAATGAAGCTCTGGTGGTTAAGTTGTAGATAGCAGTATTTATTCAAAGCTATAGAATAGATCTGAGCTATGTTAAGGCATATCAATTTTGATTAAAGATCTGAACAAAAAAACCTTAAAATATTGCTAAATTATTTGAAAAGATGTTTTTAATTTTAAAGAAGCTCACATATTACAAGTTTTAAAAATAATAATCAGACTATAACACGATTTCAACTTAAGAACACTGATTACATGCTTTCTATTCTTGGGAGTTCATTTTTGAAAATTTGGGTGGCATCAAACTCTAGACTTTAATGTCTTCCCATGAGGATGTCATAAGAAAATCTGGTATATACTGCATTAAATTAACATACACTAGTTAGATGTATGACATCTTCCAATCTCCAAAAAAAGTTAAATATTACTTATTTTGGTGGCATACCCTGGTGGAGCACTGATTAGGTCAATCACCTCAGAAGGAGCAGGTCACATAGTCCTGGGTTCAAATCCCAGGTCCAGGGAGCAACAGCCAGTATAAACAACTCAATAAAAAATAAAGTGCTTCTCCCTCCTCTCTCTTCCTGCCTGCCTGCCTACTTGCCTTTATTCCTGACTGCACCCTTTCTTTAAGGGAAAGCAAAATATAACTTAACTTGGTATTGCTTACACTTTAGGAAGTCCTACTATCCTATTTAAAGTTCCTCAAACCATAGGTGCAGTGATATATTCCACATTTATTTCAATATTAAATGTTAATATATTAATCTCATAAAAATTTTGTCTCCTTCTTTTTGAAAATTAGAGCAATATACCAATGTATTGGACTTGGGTCTTTTTCCAAGTATTTCTCTGGTAATTCTCAATGTAATTTTGCATTTATAATGTTGTGATCAAATCTACTGGCTTATATATTCTGTTCTGAAAATGATTCTTTTTGGCTGCATTTTAGATTCTTAAGGCATTCTAATCATCTTCAAAATCCTGCTCCTTCTAAGCTAATAGTTTACTTTTCTTTTAATGATTTTTCTAGCCTTTCCATTTGGAAGACAGTTTTTCTTAGATGGAGAAAACAAACAAAAGTGTTTTTGTCTATTTTCTCTCCACTAACAGTCAAGCTAACATTAGTTTTACAAACAGCGAATGGTTTACTTCCTTTTGCTTCACATATTGCTAAAAAATGTTTCTAGCTAAGTTTTCTCTAACATTAATCTGAAACTTCAGCTTATCCTCAGTTTTACTCTTTTTGTCAAAAGACTAACATTTCTGTTCTTTCTAAATCTTCCTTCTCTTTTATAAGCATTAAAATATGCAATCACCCAAAAATCTTTACACAGACCACTGAACCCTCTTTGCTATTGTATTGATTATTGTGATTTTATAATGTTTTTAATATTTAGAGCTTACTTGAGTCCTATTTTAAACCTCTCCTTTCTGAATTTTGAAAATTGTACATTCTGAATTCTAAGCTATGAATTTATCTACAGTCATGCTTATCAGCATTGTTTATATGGATTCCAAGTTTATATGATTACCAGCACTAAATCCAAATTTTCATTATTTTTGTCATTGCTTTAACTTCCACTGGGGTAAAACTTTCACCAAAGCAAATTTCTGTGTGAAATCCTCTGCTTTCAGTAAAGTATTTTAATTCCAGAATCCTGAATTTAGAGTCTTAAATATATAAATATTCACACATTAGAGTTTCTGCTAGTTTTCCCTCAATATGTTAAATATTTAGTAAAATTCTATTACATATAATGGAGAAGATAATTTTTAATAAATCCTCAAAGCAAATTTTCCTATTTTCTTCCATCTGTGAGTTTGAGGGTAGTAGGATGAAGACATGGGGAAAGACATGTGTTTCTTATATATTCCTAACTCATTAGCTATGGAAGTAAAAGAGAAATGTTTGTTCCCTAATTTCAAGAAGCTTATTCACTGAGTCAGATATAATATGCTATTATGTAAATGTATTTTAAAATACTGTCCACTTACCTTCTGCTTTCCCTTAATGACACAATCGATATTTTTTCTTATATTTGTGCTTCACTGTTACTTATTTTGACAGAAAAAAAGCCCTTACTATTTCATAATTTCCTAAAGCAAACTTCTTCCATTTTAGAGTTCTATCATTTTTGCATTAATTACACTCATGACCAATTCATCCAAAAAAAATGTGTCATTATAAGCATATCAATAAGATTGGCATTAAAATTTAAACAGATCTTGTTAAGGCTTCGGAGTAGCTTACTTTGACCACTGCCTTCTTTTTAATTACATCAAAGCCATAATATTCACAAAGAGACAAAGCACTATCACAGGTATGATGGAGGATAAAAGCATGAAGAATTCTTTATGGAATTTTATGATGGTAGGTCCTAGAGATAACCTACTCTAAAATGACTTAAAATATAACCAGGAATAGAAAATCTTACGTGCAGTGATCTCTCACTAGCTGCCTGGTAAATATATGCTGCTCATTAAAATGATATCAAATATGAATAAATGGTTGGATAAATAGTAGTTCATCTAAAAGTCAAATTAGACTAGATCAATTTTGGAATCATCTTTCAAAAGATTTTGTTTCACAAAATCAATTTGTTTATCTACAAGTATTGGAGATGAACTACTCAAAGTGTTACAGATCCAAACAAACTCTTCATACTGAATAGTTCTAGTACTAAAATATTTCATTTATTAAATATTTTGAGAGAATAGATATCTAAAATATATTTTTCCTGACTTCTGAAGTGGATTAACTTTAATCTTTCTTGATATCTCAAGGTTATTGTCTAAATGTTAACTACTATACTGACAGTATAATACAGGAATACCTTACAAAGAGTTTTATGACACAGGTTTGTTTTTATAGAAGTCCTGCATTGAGAGGCTATTTGAATAAGTGTATCAGATTGACGTTTTCCTGTCTCTTGCCATGCCAGTGAGTGCTACTATGGCACACTACTATTAGAGATGTGACTGTCTTTGGTAAGACCCTCTTCAGATTCACAGACTGAAATCTCCAATATAACGATAACTTTAAAAAAAATCTAATAGGATTTTCCTTAAGGAAAAGAAATAGTTGCAGGTGAATATTTAAAGACCATTCTTATGAATAAGATACAGGACTTGGTATTCTCTGTTTTTGTGCCCAGAGATTTTATTTATTTGCTTTCAAATTCTTTGTTGTAATCTGAATACCAAAAGTTTCAGTTATATCCCATCTGAATTGAATGTAACTATATGATACTGTGACATTTTTTGCATTTTTAAATAGCTTTTGAAGGTGAACTTTTTCAAATTGGAAGATAATCTTTAAGAAAAGAAGAAACTCTCATATCCTTATTATGCCAGAAAAGTCAAACAAATTGTATTAACTTAATAATTTAGAGTTTGGCATTATAAATAATAAAATCCACCTTGAGAAATGGTATGGATCTAGTTTCTGAAAAGGATGTCATCTTTACTTACTGTATTTTTATCAAACAAGTAGCTATTTTGCTATAACAGGTTAAAAAATCACACAGTTTCTTAGCACTCTCCCCAGCACATTATTACATTGTTGGAGGAAGAGACCAAATGTATGTAACTGAATCCAAGCAACTTGCAAAGCTCTCTCAACAATTGCCCGACAGAGTACCTTGAATAAAATAGCTATGTACTGAGAATATACCTCCATATTCTGAGCAAATGGATCCTTTGGATCACACAATGTTGAAGATATCCGATGGTTGCCACGGAAACATCGCTGACTGATATTCTGGGGAACTGGAAATGTCTGACGTATGATTGTTAACCTTCCAATTGACCTTCTTACAAGTTCCTGTACATCCACATCGTTTATTTCCTGTAAGATAAGATAAGAAACAGAAGAATTAGAATACTTTAATACAATAACAGAAACACAAAACTATTAATGAGTATTATCTGGAAATGCTAAAGAAGACTGTTACTGTAATGCATTTATTTAACACTTAGCATACATTCAAATGAAAACAATATTTGTTCATTAAAATGATCAACTCATTTGTAGATGTCCGTGTTTCACATTATATGTACATTATTTACACTGACATCTAAATAAGTCTAAATTGAATGACTTAAATATACTTTACTAGTAATAAAATTTTAATTCATTATACTTAACATTTTAGAAAAATATGTGTTGTTTAAACATTCAGAAAGGTGACAAATTAAGTTACTACTATAATTTGTTATTCATTTACAGATTTCAAAGTAATTTGAGTACTAAAAATGATAATTGTAATATAAGAATAATAGATATTGTTTTTAGCAATGACAAATGAAACTCTTAAAAAGGTTATTTATAGAACTACTGATTTTAATGCATACATACCTCTTAGTAAAGAATAAGTTAAATAAAATCCTTACTAATTGTTGAGTGAATAATTTATTATATAATTATGATCCAAAAATAAAGATGAAATTCTCTTGGTTTTTACAGTATAAAATGAGTTGGAGCAAATGAAGAAATTCAGTGCTTTTCATCCAAATTAATATTGTCTTGTACATAAGTGTTGGCAAAATTCAAAGAAACATATTTTCTATTTTCTTTTCCCCTTATCTTTCAACTTGAAAATTTGGCTCAGTCTTTGAAAGAAATAATACAAATGAAAAAAATATTTTTATACACAAATTTGTGCTAATTGGAATTAGAATAGAAGTAATCAGTATAAATTTTAGTCTTAAGTCAGTGTGCTTCATAGCGTCCATTTAGAACCTTTTAAGCCAATCAAGCTTTTGCAATAAATATGTCATTTGGTGCAACAGATTATTATGTCAACATAAATACAATGTTTGACCATTCAAGGAATTATTACAGAAAAATAAAACAAAGTGATTTATAGGTGCAATGTTCTACTTTTTTCTTATTATTATATCTACTTATCGTACTTACTTATAGTATAATTAGCTTTAAAATCCATCCTTTACTTATGATCTTTATGAGATATAATTTTCTGAAAATAAAATAACACCTGCCATTAGTTGTGTCCAATAAAATATTCTGGATATCTGGTCAATTAATGCTTAATGTATCATAAAAAAATGGTTCTTCTCAGTTTAATATCTGTCTTTTTCCTTTAGTCTGTGTCATTTCACTGGCCACCAAAATCTTTACCTAACAAAAAGCAGGTCACTTTTTAAATGTCTGTCATCTACTCACATGGCAGAATTAAACACTACCCTGTCAACTCCATTTTAAGCTTTAAACAGAAATTTTTTTTAATTTGTGTCATTACTGAGTGCCCTTACATTTTAAAATATTCCATATTGTTCAAAAAAGGATTTTCATATAGAGACATTGTACACTTTTCTCATGATATTAGCTAAGTAACATTATGAATGCATTTTTTTCTCTGTCAATATTCAGAATTATCAACATTTTATCAATAGCACCATCTCTAGCTGTCCTACACGTGATGAACTACAAGTCAGCACATTAGAATAAAAACATATTTATTATGTGCCCAGTTTATGTTAGGCAAAATACTAAGAATTTTACCTATTATCACATTTTCTGCCAAAAATGATACTGTGATTCTGATCTTACCATTTTATAAATAAAAATAAAAAACAGGGAGACCCTAAGATTTTTATTTTACTTTTTATTCACAGTATGAATTTATAAATATTATCATAAGATATAATAACTTACATATTTCTTTAAAGTAATTATTTAGATTCACATTCATGAATGATAGGAATTAAAGCTATAAAGATATATCATTTCAGCATTTAGCATTCTGATTATGCTATAAAGACTGATAAAGTCATCTATCATAAGTCAAAGTTTTAAGAGGACTATTTTCAAGCCTACAGAAAGAGATGGTTCCCTTTAATAAGTTCCAAAAACTAAAGCTCTCTTTGTTTAAGCTACTAAAGTATTGTGAGAAAGTGTCAATTTGAATTGAATATATTTTGCCTGTTATTGTTTGGGGAAAGGAAATGAAAGAAATTTTCAGGGAGGAAAAGATCTGCCATTCTGAAGGAAACTAACAGACAGTATGTCTTTAAAAATGGCTTTCAGTTTTAGTTTTGACACGATCTCAAAAATACTTTGATAGTCATATGAAAACTTGATTAGACAGCTGTTTTATATTTACAGAACTTTACCTCTGCATTTCAAAAGATACCTTTCAAGAGAGGCAGATGTAATGTTATATAAATACTAAAAGCCAAGTGATACTGAGTCTACAAATAAATCTTTTTAGGTGAATAAAAAAATCCATAAAAAACCTTCTGTATTAAAATATGAAGCTGTAGATTCTGTTAGAATTGATATTGTTCTGTTATGAATCTTAAAATGTTTAAACTGTATTTTTTAGAATCATTGCATGATAAATTCATTACTTGGTCACCCCCTAGTACATTAAATATGCTCATCTAGATAAAGATATATAGGAATTTCCTGAGATATAAAGAATTTAAAGATGTTGAATTATAAAATTATTTATCCTTTTCTTCTCTTTATTTTAATGAGTGAATTTATAAAATGGAAGTTCATATTGCATTAAAATGAAGAAATATTTTTAAAGGTACTTTTTCCTATTTTAATTTTTAGGAGAACAACATGTTTCTTTTTCAACCCCAAGAAAATATTCTTAATCACTTTGCTATGATACTTTAATGAAGGTGAACTGTGTAGGAGCCAAAGAAAAGAGACGCTAAAATATCTGACTGGATGTGACTCCAATCAGAGATAGCCACTTTCCAGAATATATCTTATAGGAAATCTGACTCATTCCTGAATATTTGTAGCATGTCAGCTTTAGGCTGAAATGAATAGAATTCTGGAGAAGGAAAGACTCTCAAAATCCATTAGATCAAATGTCAACTTTTATCATATAAACTATTCCTAGAAGGAACTCTGTTCTCTTTTCCCAACTCTTTTATCTCCTAGTATCTAACAAAGTTCCTGACACACAGTAGGTATTCAACAAATGGTGTTAAAAGAAAATTTGAATGCATTGCAAGATTTCACCATGCCATCCTCTAATGATAAATAATTAAAATTTGAAGTCTATATGCTAGCATGCTTTTGTCACTTAACAATTCTGTAAAAAGCAAATCTTAGAAGTGACATTAAGCAGCATATTATATACGTGGTGTAGTCTGAAAATACGATGCTGGTTGTTATTGTTTGGTTTAATATGTTTATATTCTTCATGACTTATCAAAGAAAATTATATGAAATAGTTACACAGCATTATGTTGAAATATGCAACAAAACTAATTGTAGGCTATATACCAGCAGGAAGAATAGAATAGCAATTTTCTGTTTGAAGAACTATTAGAAAGCAGTTCAATTAGTCACTAAGCAGAAAAAAATTAAAAACATTCACTGCACAAGTAGCCCTTTTTAACTACAACTTCTTTCTTTACTACAGTACTAAACACTGAATAACAGAATAATGGCTTGAATTATTTAAACAAGAATTTGGTACACCAAAGGTCAGGTTTATTATTATCAAGGAATAGAAAGATGCCTGTAAATTTTGCATCATGAAGCTTTAAATATGCATATTTCTTATATGATTTCTAACTTTCGTGAAACTTAAATAAAGTGCTAAGCCATCTGCTTCAGACCCTGAAGGGATGACAATACGTATATGGGAAGGCTGCTCTGAGCTGGGTCCAATGATTGCAGGAAGAAGATAAATACCATTACCAACTGCTAACATATGATTGATTATGCCATATGAGCTACTACAGCCTCTCATTATTATAGCACACTTAATGCAAATGAAAAAACATTGTTTTCAAGTTTCTATATCAATTTGTATCATGGTGCACAATGCCAACTTTGATTTATAGTTCTTCTCTATAATTATTGGTGCAATAAGTTTAAATAAGTGTTTGTAGCCCATTTTAACATTAGCAACAAAATAGTAGCTATACAAACCAAACTAGAAAGATTCATGTTTGTTCAATAAAAATAGCACTTGCATGATGTAGAGGTATTTGTTGTTACTGTTACTTTTAGAGTTTATTAGCCTCCTATTAATTTAATAATTAAATCTCTTTCTTCTTTTATAGAAATTAGGGTAAATTATTGTTATCCATCATAAATTTTGTATAAACAACACCATAAATGAAGTGAAAAGGTAGTGATGGTCATGATTCCTAAGGCATATTTCAAAGAAAATGAGGTGGCTGAATGGAATCCCATTGAAGTAAGAGCAGAAGGTGTTGAAAAACCAAGTGATGGTGATCATTTTTCAGTGATGTTAGACAAGCCACCTCAGAATGTTCAGATAAACCTCCCAAAGTTGTCAAGAACAGGACTTTTCGAACAATTGTTATCTTAGCATGTGATCTAAGGTCAATCGAAGCCCTGAGGTTTTCAAAAGAAACTGTTAATTATTATTTTAACTACCTTACTCAGATTTAGGATCATCAATACAAATAACCTTCTTGTTGGAGAAACCTATCTATATGGTTACAGAGCATCAAATTTATTATGTAAATCACCCTCTCCTCCTCATGTGAGTCTTCTCACCACACTCTAGTCCCTTATCCTATTCATTAGTTCAGGTATAAACAACTGCAATCTGTTCTATTTCTCTAAAACTTACAATTATTTAAATTTCTCATACATATGTAATCAACTTTTTTCTCCTACTAATTGGTCTGATGTTAATCTATTTGCTTAACCAGCATGAGAAGAACCTAAAGGAGTAAGGGAAAATCTCCCCTCTGTCCCTATAAATAAAACTTAAAACTATACCACACACACACACACACACACACACACACACACACACACACACAAACACACACACTTGATCTCTGAGTATTAATTTTGATTAAAAAATAAACCAATATAATGTGGGCTATGAAAATCAGATTTTTCAGACATTTAGCAGGTATTGACCTGCTAAAAAGAAATACCTCTGCTCAAAGATTTGTAAGGTCTATAGGTAACAGAATGATAAGAGTTTCATTAATGGTAAAAGTAAAGTTATAATGAAACAGTCAGGACAGTTTATAGTAGAAAACTCAAGTGTGAAGTAAGAGGAAAAATAAAGCATTCTATATTGTCTTCTATACTTCTAATTTTTGTTCAGTTATTTTCTGGTTAGCTTGCTTTGTGTGGTTAGTTTCTTTTGCATATTGGTGACCCTAATTATGGAACATTCATTTAAACACATTTAATATATAAGAAAAAATTAATAGAACTTTGATAAATGAGTGAGCTTATGAAATTTATAAAATAATTAACTATCATATTTCCATGATATTCATCACCAATGATATACATGTTGGTCTATTACTCCATCAGACTACCTTTCTATAATATGAAGAATCCATTTCTTCCAAAGTACAAATGATCACATTAGTAGTAGTTAAAATCAGTGGTATTTTGAGAAATTTTACCTGGGTCCATATTTTAAATATTCAGTTATAGATTTAGAATATAATTGAATATAGAAAAAAATTCAGAGTCTCTTCTGCAATCTTATCAAATAGTTGAGAATGGGCATTTCCAGTTAATGGTTTAAAGTATTAACTGGTTTGATTAATCTGTGTCTCTGAGAAGCAGGAAGTCACCTTTTTTCCCTAGCTAGTTCAATTAACAAACAAGTCAAATGACTTCAGCTTACTTTGCATTAGGAAATCTGTAGTCTCGTCCCCATCTGAAAGTTGGGTGTAAGATAAAAATGGGGAAGTAGGAGAATTTTCTATTTAAAAAAAATAGTAACCTAGAAAATAATTACTGAAGATAAAACTAATGGGCTAACTCTCTCGTATTATTAAAATAACATAAATTTAAGAAATTCAATCTATAAGAAGAATGATCAAAAAAAGTAAATAACAACAAAAAATCTTGTTTTAGACCGGAAAAGACTACATTTTAAAGTCCATTATTACTACTTGATAATTGTGCAGTACTTAGCAAACTGTTTAATATCTTTGAAACTTAGATCCCTTGTCAAAAAATAGAAACGAAAATTGAGAAGTTTTAGAAAATTAAATGGTTTTAATAATTTATTAAAAGCCAGAATTCATGGATGCATACCCAGCTGTGACGATCTCAAAAACACATCTTAATTGACATGAGACATATAGTGACAGACCATGTACAACTAAATTTTGGCAGACAAAAAAAAGACTTGCAAGATTTTGTTTCCAGTGTTTCTTTCAATTAGCTCAAAAAAACCCATTCTATCAAAGAAGCATGATAAAGGAGAAACAACTTGAAATCACATTTCAAGTAATTGCTTTTTCTATGTAATCGGAGGCAAATCATTTATCTTCTATGAATCTCATTCCCTCAGTATTTCATAATGTTTAGTATCCAACAAAGTAATGTGAGAAAGTGATTTGTATATTTTCACTTGCTGTGATCATTTTGCTATGGCATTGTCATTTATCAAGCACTGTTAAGAGCATTCAATAGCATCTCGCCTAATTTCATTAGAAATATTTATAAGTAAATATTAATTATAAAATAGATATTATTGTGCTTACTGTACAAGTGAAATAAACTGAGATACAGAATGATAATATTTTAATTTCACAGTAACATGGCTAACCAATTTTGTAAGCAGGACTGACTGAACCTATCTTACTGCAAGAATTCTTACCTCACATGTAACATTGTCCCTGAAACAAAAAAATATTATTCTATAGCTTAATATCTAGTGTTCATTGATAAATAATACATAATGTTATTCATAAGTTATAGATGTGATTGAATATAGGACTTGCTGAGGAAACGTTTCCATCTTCTCATTATTTGTCCATGACTGAGCTGTTCATTATCTTTTCCAATTCTGATGGGTAATGTGACAGCTTATTTCACAGGACTCTCATGTTGTAATATATTTTTAATCTTATGTATTTTCTTTACAAAAATCAAAAAAACTTTCACAAGGAATTTGACAAGTTGATGGTTTTTTAAATAGTTGTATCTCTTTATGAAAAGAAAAGAACTGTTCTTGTTTATTCATATTCATATGCTGAACCATTTAATCCTCATGTAAGAGGTGTAGACATAAAAATTCTAGAAACAACATTAAAATATAAATGGATCACAAGTGCTCCACTGGGAGGAATTCACTTTGCTTACAAAGAAGAACTGTACTTTTTATAAAGACGATCTCCCAAAGCAGGCAGCGTATGCCAACGGAAAAGGCTGAAAGATACTCAGTGGGGAAGGCATTATCCATTTATTTTATTCATACAAAGCTCTTCATAATTTTTTAAAACTCCTTATTCTATTTTCATTTAATGGCATCCACTCTTTGTGTTCTGTTTCCTCTTAGAAATTCAAGGTTTTTGGAAATGCCATAACCATACACATGAAAACAGGACCCAGTGTTGACAATAAGATTTAGTTGGCTTTACCTCATTTATAATAATCCAGTGACAGTCAAAAGCAACCAAATTAGTCTCCACAACCTAGAACAGAGAACAAAGGAACTATCAGTGAACATTTAATCATGAAAAGCAAAGCAAACTAAATAGATATACTTTGCAAATGACAAAAAAAGAAAAAGAATCACATCTTAGAAAGATCTTTGCTATTTGACTGGAGATGGAAAACCATTTACAAAACTCTGGGAATGTATTTGTGCTCCATATGTAGATAAGTTGTAGACTTTTTAAATAAAAATAAAACAGTACTATGACTTAACTGAATGTAGTCCAAGTTGCATTCATTTTGCCAAGTAAGTTTTAATGGCTTTTTTTTTTTTTTTTTACTTTTTAGTTATTTTATTGTTGTAACTTTGTTCTACAAAATTAAAATAAGCTCATATGTTTAGGTTCCTACAGGTACAGTTTCCCCATTACTCAGATATATATCAACACACCCAGAGAACCACCAAACCACCAAGTCTTCTTCACCATTGTTCAGTGGGCACTGCCGTCACTTGCCTCCCTCCCCAACCCTGTCCAATTCCCTACTAGTAACCTAGGTTCTATTGCAAGTATCCAAGCATTGGTTTTGTTTCATCTGTTCCTTTGTTTTGTCTATTCACATTTCATTTATGAATTAGATCATTTCATATCTATCTCTATTCTTTTGACTTATTTCACTTAGCACAATACCCTCTAGATTCATCCATATTGACTCAAATGACAGGATTACTTTTTATTATTTACCTAATAAATATCTAAGTATGCAGCCCTCCACAATCTATCTCGAATTTAACATTCTTATCTTCAGCTACTTCATTCTGTATATGCTTATATTGTCTTGACAAAGCACCCTGCTCTATATTCTGAAAAGTTCTCTGCATGTCTCCTAAAGAGATCCAGCAGTAAAACTGTCTTTATGAAAAGACTAAAAGCATTGAACCTATCGACATTAAGTTTTTAGATTGCTAATAACAGGAACAAAAACTAAAACTTACATAAAAGGAAAATATAGCAGCCGTGGAAAACTAGCTAGATAAAGTGATGCTAAATTGTCCCTGGCTTGGGTCAATGAAGGTAAGACTCGTGCATACATGCCTGTTTGTGTGTATGTAGGTAGGTAGGTAGACAGGTAAGTAAGTAGTTTTTGCATGAACGTTTTTATTCATGTATGTTTTATTATATATATTCTAAGATACATTCTGATGATTCATGCCATGGGCATATAGGCATGTAACAGGTGTGAATGTTTTATAAAAGGACATCCTGCTGTTTTCAGCAACAATACCTAAAGATTGGATTTTAAATAAAGATGCCTTCTAATAACAAGTAAAGAGGTTTTATAAAGTATGAAAGACATTTTAGTGCTTATTATTCATCCTACTGAGAAATGCCTACTGAAAGACATATTAAATCATGATAAATACAACTGGAAAGATATTTCATATGTGATCTAATGCTTTTTCAAGTATATAATTATTTACAGTCTTTCTGTTATTTTGATGTAAATTGTATATAATATCAATATATATCATATTGATTACTGTGACCTTATTAAGGTTTATACATAATATATTATTCTAGAAATGAGAATATGAGATTTATTTTTAAATTATATCATTATCATAATTTTTTGAAATGTATGTATTCTCAACTTATTGGCGAAACTTCCTGTACAAAATGTGACCTATATCAGTTTATAATTTTAGCTAAAAAAATTTATATTAGCATTTACAACTCTTATTTCTTATTTTATGAGATAGTTTCTAATTAATCATCAATAATTTATTAGCAGCAAAAAGTGTTAGTAAAAAAATTCAAATCTGTAAGAAGTTGAAAGCATACAAACCAGATATCCAGATTCAAGGAAAACATGTTATCTGGATAAAATGCATAGAAATGTTTTATATGTGGGAAAAACACAGTGACTAAATATGGAAATAGAAAGAATTCAGAGAAAAGAGAAGTGAAAATCACATTAAATATTTTAATATTCTGAAGAAATATTAGTAATAAAGAGATTTATTTCAATTTTGCTTGAATTATTCTTATTTAATTAATCTATACCGTGTAACTAAAATAACCAGAATTCAGGCTATGAGAATTCTTCATTAACCTATGAACTTGCAGAGTGAACAGTTGTCTTGTACAACAGCATTTATGAAAGACATAGAAGGTAAGAGTTACAATATTATCTTTTTTATAATTTGTCTAGACATAAAATTTACTCATCTTTCACACTGTCTTGAAAAGTGTAGCTAAGGTTATGATTCTACTCACTCTACCACCCTCCTTAGGGAAATAATCTCTCACATTTGACTTTGACTTTATTCATGAAATCTGTAATAAAATATAAGACAGTATACAATTGAAGCAATAACGAAAAAAGATCAGTATGTTATTTATAATATATAAAGCAATAAATAATTTGCCACAATAGCTTGATTTCCTAGAGCAGACCCCATGAACCTCTTCCCTCAAATAATCTACTGTTACACTGAGACAGCATGTTTTGGGTCCGCTTGTTAGAGTAATAGTTTATCTTTTCTAATTAATTGTACTTTATCAATCTCACTTAAGCATCCATAATATTTTAATACATTTTAGTACTCATAATAATTTAAAGTTTTGTGAGTATATGAAAGCTTTCTTCCAAAATCATGCAATATTTGTTGGCCCCTTCATGAATATTGAATATACTGCACTCCTTTTTAACAAGCCAGTTTTTCTTTAGGGGAAAAAATTTACTAGAAAGGTGCTTATGAATAAAAGAACAGATATGTTTCATCCTTTTAATTATGTACTGATACATAAAATACATTTGCTACTGTGACATCATATTATAAAGAAGCTCTAATATTTTTCTTTATTGCTGTATTGTACACAGAAAGCTGATGTTTTTATGCATTATTCACTAAAAGAGGAATATAATTTATTTGGGTTTAGGCTAACATCTTCATGTATCATCAAACAGTTTTGTTAAAAGAAGATAAAAAGGAGAAATATTGCTTTTACTTTTCACATATTTTCAAAGTTTTATAGCGAACATTCTTAGAAAGACATACTTAGATAAAAAGAAATTTTCAACCACTAATGTAAATAATAAATAAAAGACAATAACCTGTTGCAAATCCCAAATCAATTCATCTTCATAATATTTATATACATTAGTGTATTGATCTCTTTTCACTTGACACACTCCAGCCTAAGTAATATTCTATCAAACTAGTGGAATTAATAACCGAAGAAATGAATTACTTTTGAATAAAAGTATTAAGAAGTGAAAGTAAGCCTTGAATTTTTTTGAAGTTTATGTTTATTTCCATAGTTACTGTAAAGTACAATCTAAGAAAGTTGTTGATTTTCCCCACCTTCCTTATATGAATGTCACATCAATTTTAGCAGTAAACTTGAAGCCACTGAAAGGAATTAAACAATTTGAAATGTTCCCTTATTTCAGTAAAAATCTGTTTTATAACTAAGCACATTAGTGTTATAATTGCTTGAATTTATTCAGTGGATTTTTATAAATGTCTAGAAAATCAGTCATCACATTGTACTTTTTAACCTAAAATTCAAAAATTTTAGACTATCATTAAATATGTATATATGTCCTAGCATGTATACATACATATATAACACTGTGTATATATATGTATATATACTTACCCTGTTGATAATAACACTGCCTAAAAGATCAAATTATGCTAGGACTATCAAAAAATAAAAGTAGCAAGTCAGTAAGAAAAAACTACTATTCAGTGGGAATTAATATGTTTGGTTATTAAAGTAACAAGAAAGGAACCATGGAGTTTCCTCTGTAATCTGCTCCTTTTCTCCCTCTAAGGTCATGCTCTACATGTACATATTAATATTGTAAACAGAGCATGATGCTTGTTCATACGGAGTTATTGCCACATCAGTAAGTAGTAACTTAGCTATAACAAATGAAATTATCCCGCCTCATATACAACTGAGGGAATTGAGCGAAAAACGGGAAAAATAAAGTCCTGTCAGGAAGACAAGCGATGAATAAGGACAGACCATCTGTCGCTGGCAGGAACTTTAGAACTACTGAGTCTTTAGGAAAGCCCAACAATTTATCACCATGTCTTCCATCATTCGCTCTCAAATCTGTAGATGTGCTAAATATAAGACACTCTAAAGCAAAGAACCTGCCAGAGCATTTGTCTCACTGGTAATAAATGTCGAACAGTTCCTCCAAGCACAGAGGACAATTTAATTGACTAAACAATAACGGTAACATCTTGTTTTTCACTCAACCTTGTGGCTTAACTAAATTAAGCATTTCCTTTTGTAGGATATACAAAATATCACACATTTATGCAGAGGGTTCTGGTTCTGTTAATATGCAGCAGGAAAGATCTCAGGTGATCTCTGAAAATTCTTGCAGATTCCAAGTAACCAAATGGATGGCTTCCCTGGGTAAGGGTACCAACGGACACACTGGAGCAAGTAGTCAGCGGAATGCAAGAGAGCTACTTCCTTCCCGTCTTCTTATCCATAGCAATATGTAGCTTTTATCAGCATTTCTAGACTCTAGACTGGTATACTGTGGGGTACTACTTCTGCTAAATTTAGTAAGCATGCTCATCTGCTCTGGTGGCTCTGGGTTTGTCTGTAACTGAGGCACAGTACACACACAAGCCTAAGATCTCGGGTTTTTGACCTGGTTTGTGGCCTGGAACCAGAGAAAGAACTAAAATGAACAACTAACTAAATAAAATGCTTCTTCCTTCTCTCTCTTCCTCCCTGCCTGCTTCCTGCCTACCTTCATTACTGCCTGCCTCCTTGCTTTAAAAAGAAAAAAAAAATTATTGAACTTTCTTTTACCAAATATAGAAATGATAGGTTAAACACAGTTAGTCAGATATCATTACTGCATTATTCCTCAAAACTCTTAACAGGGTAACATCAATATTGAAATGTAATTAATATAAAAGTCATATTAACATGAAAAAAGATTTTGAATATTATTTTCAGACACATAACTTTATATATATGCATATATTTGAGAATTAGATCGAAAGTCAATCAATGTCCCATTTTCTGACAGTTTAACTTTGGAAAAATTACTAACTCTGTAAAGCCTCAGCTTCTTCAGCTTTCATCAAGATTAATGTTACCACCCACAGAATAGGCTCATGATAAAGTTTGAATGAGAAAATAACAAATGGAAAACTCCTAATAAACACCTATTCCTTATATTTTAATTGTGTAGTCTAAAGTCACTCTGAGAGAAGACATTTGGAATGCAGCATTTTTCAAATGGATTTGACCAGAGGAGTTATTTTTCCAATTACAAATCTTATTGCATGAATACATTTGGGAAAATGCAGACTAGATTCAATGTTAAATTACTCACACATTTCTAAAATTTCTAAAATTTTGTTGATGAACCAGTAGGAAATTTTTGATTTTAGAATTATTGTCTTATAACAGTCTGACAGAATGTGACTGAGCATACTTTCAATATTGCAAAAAGCTGAATTTCCATATTTTATATAAAACTCAAATATATACATACATATAATAGTTCTGAACAAATAGTGATATATCTTTCCTTTTAATGTTTTTCTCCTTTCCAAACTAAACAAGACAAAACAAAATAAAACAAATATATGATATAGCATAGAAAATGAGTATATACTGAATAAATTTTATAGTGCTTATTTCTGCAAGAGATTTGTGGATTTACAGTAAAAAAAAATTACATCCAGTTGTCTGTTGTCATATATACTAAATATGCTCTGTGGTACACCATGACAGAGTTTTGTGAAAAACTCAATGCAATTAAATACTATGAGTATCTGAAATTCAGTGACAATACAAAGCTCCAGTCTTCTTAAGGTACAATAAACATTACAGGACCTAAGGTTTCTTTCCAGTGGTCATTTTTGTTGTTGTTGTTTGTTTGGTGTGTTTTGCTTTCCTTTTTCTTTTCACTAGAAGAACTGAAACCATAGTATAAAGAAAGACTGCATTATTATGTGTTGATTCCATTTTTTAATCCCAAATTGATCCAGCAGATGGCATCAGTAATCCCTTGCTGATATTGGGCCGCATGGGGATGTTCTGAATGACAGTCTTGTTTGCATTTTCCCTTGAGCTCAGCATGGATCCTCAACTCTCTTCTGTTCTTATCCAAGCAGCCACTATCTGCCATCCCATTTTTTGCTTTAGAATATCTGCACTGATCATCCAGCTGGAAGACCACAAATACACTTTCATCCAAATCCTCCTGTCATTACTGCCAAAGTTATTTCATAAACGGATATGCTAGAATTATTGTTACTGCTGAGCAGTTGGGTCTTCCCACACCCCCAAGGAGATGGAAATATGCCACTGCTGAGATTTGGCCAACAGTTATGCTACCTGCTATGCTTCTTAATGTGAAAAGATGTGTACTAATGCAAGAAAAAAAGAGAATCTGCTTCATCATATGATATATAGCACATTCCTGATTCCTTGTATGAAAAGTGGATTTGTGATTTCATTACTTTATTTGATGGAGATATAAAGATTTGACAATTATTTCCAGTAAAGGGGACCACTGTATAACTGTTTGAATTCTTTGTGAGTTTCTGTTGGTGTTGGGGTTCCTTTAGATGTTCGCTGCAATGATTAAAAGTGCATTATACCAAAGTGATTCAGGCAATCTGTGTGTGTTGAAGGGCCACTCATCCATTGCCTTGTTTTATGCCATATTCTAATATGTTAACTTTGGGTATATATGGAAATTATATTAAAGTATTGATTTTATTTTAATAGTTAATGACTCTCAGCAGAGTAAATTAAACCTTAAATATAACTGGCAAACAAATGCACATGAATTTTTGCTTGGATTTGGATAAGGGTTTAATGATTCTGGGGGGCACATCTGGACTTAATTGCTAGAATTGAAGAAATAAGGTTTTCTTTCTATCTTAAAGCAAATATTAGTTTTTAACTTCTTATGGGCAAGTCTATTAATCACATCTAAATAAAACATACAGGCTCATCACCACTGTGAGTTTTCTTTTAGCTTTTTTAAAGCTTTTTGCTTTGTTCCTTTTGATCCCTTCTATCCTCTCTCATTGACAATCTATTTCTCAAAATTCAAAGACTAAAACAAATGTCAAATCCTTTCCCACCTAAGCAATTGCCCCAATTCTTGTGTTCATCTAGTAGGAGTACAAATCTTTATTCTGACCTAAACTAAGTAACTGGCTGTGAGGGCCATGTGATTTATATTCCCCTTCATCAATTTGCTTCATCTGAAGTGACTTCATTCCTAGTCTGCTAGTTCAGATCCCTTGGCACCCCCCCTTTTTTTTGGCCTCCTGTTTAGGTGTTTGCATAAGTCCTTTTATAGGGACTTACACAACTTCTATCACTCATACTTGTTTCACCATGCACTTAACAAATAGGAGATAAGCACACATTTTGCTATTTTTTTTTTTCTGTGCACTAGGCTATAAACTTCACAGAAGTAAGAATTTCACTTTGATCACAAGTCCTTAGTTTAAAATAATCAGTGACATATAGTAGGGTTTTAGCAAATTTCACTACCAGGCACAATGCAAATTTTTACTTAGTTGTTTATAGAAAAAAGATAACTACGTAGCCCTAATGCATGTGGATTTTCACATTCCATCCATGATTTTTGCTAATCTAGCACACAATGAAAGTCACTGGATGGAACTTTCTATCAAAAAATTATATTAGAAATAAGAAAGTGATTCAACTGACATTTCTCCAATGAAGAAATCTTGATTATTTTCATAGTAATGAAATTTAAGAATATCATGTTCAAAATCTCAAAATCAGAGTGAGGAACCCTCATATAGTATGGGTGGGAATGTAAATCGGTACAGTAATTATGGAAACATTATGAGGATTTTGAAAATAATTAAAAAATAGATCTACCATATGATCCAGCAATTGCACTTCTAGATATGTTTATGAAGAATATGAAAACACTAATTTGTAAATACATATACACCTCTACATTATTGCAGCACTATTTAAAGTAGTCAAGATAAGGCAACAACCTAAATGCTCATCAATGAATAAATGGATGAAGAAGAGTATGCTATATACAAACAGTGGACTATTATTCAGTGATGTAAGGAAACTAAGATAAAATATTGCCATTTGAGATAACATGAATGGGCTTTGAAGGAATATTCTAAGTTAAATAAACCAGTAAAAGAAAGACAAATGCTTAATTTATAATTTAAATCATGGGTGGAATATAAAGAAACAAAACAAATGAACAAGAAAAACAAAACAAGAGTAAACCCTTAGTCTCTGACAACAGAATGGTGATTACTAGAGGGGAAGTGGGTGAAGTAGGAGCAAGGGAGCAATGTGACAGAGGGGGTCAATCAGATGGTTACTGAAGGTAAATTTGGTTGTGGGTGTACTGTGGTATCATACATTTGAAGAGGAGAGAAGATGTACTCTCAAAACTTACACAGCACTATAAACTAATATTATTTCAATAAAGAAAAATATTTTTAGAAAGAAACAAACTAAAAGAAAACAAATGAACTTAAATCTCCAATGTCAAATACCTTTATACATGAGGCTACATGTTAATAGACAAAGAACGAAAACATTGAATATGAGGGCTTGAGTTCACATGCCAGGTCTGCTTATTGATAGAGAGACATGACACTAATTCTGAGTCTTAGTTTCATGATTATCTGTATGATGCTTTTTCACATATAATGAGGACTAAATGGATGAATGTATCTAAAGTACATTGAACACTATAAGTGGTCAACAGTACTCATCCTTTTCTTTTGTCTACCCTGTTTTTCTTCTTCACTCAATTCACTTCAGTATTTTAGAGTAGTCATAAGTGACTGAATGCATTTATTCAATTTATTAATCATTTATGAATACAGAATATCAATAATAATGAGAATCTAATATTTGTTGAGTATTTAGATTGTACCAAGCTCACTGAATATATATATATATATGTATATATATATATATATGGGAATATATATGTTTTATTTTAGACATATGTTATATAATAGTTCATTTAATTTTGACAATATTCTCATGATAGAAGCACTGCAATAATACCCGCCTTATCTGAGACTGAAGAGCAAAATAGTTAAGTAATTTCCCCAAGTCATAAAGCCAGAAGTGGAAACCAGTAAACATCCTTACACAGTGTTCTTCTAGTCCACTTTCTCCAAGTTTCAGAAACAATTATGCTTTCATCAAAGTATTTCTGTATAGATAGTGATAAATTAATATGCATATTAAATTTAAAAATAAAATAACTCTGTGGTAACTGTGGTGTGAAATACAGTTCGAAATGCAGTTTCAACACCCTAGAATGGATATAGCATTATGAACAAAATAAATAAATATTATTATTAAAACAAAAAAACAAAGAAAATTTTCCAGTTGTAACTTAAAATGTTGATAAATACAAATTGAAAAACTTCACAGTGGGGGAAAGTATTCAAAGGTCTTATTAGTTTGATAGATAAATTAATTATCCAGAATAAAAATAAATAAATGCAAAATGTGAACTTCTGTGAGAATATCCCTCAGTTAATTATGTTGATTGCTCTCCTCTTACAGAAGTATGATCCTTGAATATTTTATAGAATCAAAACCAAATTCTCAAGCTTTCTGGGGTTTCTGAATTTATTTCATAGTTTTTTTCCATAAAAAGTACACTTTGTGGTTTACTGTAAAAATGTTTTCAGTGGTGTTGGACTTGACAGCATGGACATTTTCCAGAATCCCAGCAATTTGCTCTCTAGTCTATGCTACTTTACTTTGGTGAAATATAAACCATCTTTTCTTTCCACTGACAAATTACCTTATGGTGTTAGAGCTGTGTTTAGTAACAAAATGTCAGTTGAAACTGAGGCACCAACTGCTAACGCTGAAACCAAATGTCATTAGTAGAACAGAATTACAGAGTTTGACAAAGGAACTTGTGCCATGATCACATAATGCAAAAATATTAAAAATCATCTGGCACATTTTTGTGTTCGTTGATTTTAAATATCCTAATAAATTCTATTTTTAAGCTAAAATATTTACATATATGCTTTCCTGACAATGTTTTAATTGTATTATTTCTATAGTATAACTCAAGTTACCTTCACATGTCTTAGAACATATGTTCCCTTCTCCTATAAATAGACCAAACAACTGTGTGGTTTGGTGTCACTGATTTGTTGAAATGTTCCTATCCTTATTGGAAGCCTAATTCTAACAGGAAACTCTACTATTGTATATATAGTCAGTTTTGTCACCCCTGCATTCCCAGCCCCATGAGGATGACATTCAAACCTCAACTACCTCTACCAGCCTATTCTCCTAAAATATTCACAAGTAACTTTGTTTTATATTTATTTATTTGAATAATAAATAAAGGTACGCAGGTAAAAGTAGTTTCAAGCCCTCAAATTTCTGTCCCTCTGAAATGAAATCAAAGTACAAAAATAATCCTTATTAAAATATTAGTTAACATCTTGGAGTTGTATAACATCTACAAGAAGCAATGGCAAACATTTCAGTGTCTTTCACTGGGGTCTGACAGTGATTCATTAATGGTGCTTGCATTATTTTACAAGTGAATAAACACAATATGAACTTCATTTTCCCCTCTTTTTATAGTAAAATGGACATTTCATCTACAAAGGGACAAATTATTTCAGTAAAGCTCTGGATGCTGTTTTCATTTCTCTTTAGAAATTTACATTGTCAGTAATTTACTACTCTCATCTTCCCATTTACCACCTATGAGACTCCAGATTCCCTTGTACTTCAGATATGATCTCTCAACATTTGCACACAATCTTCTGAAATATAGCCTACGATTGCTTTTACATTTTTCACACCTACTTCTCAAATCCCAACTACTCTTGCTTCTATTCACAACCCCCACTCCTCTCACTTGGTTATCTCTAGGTGTCTCTCAGGATTTCTCTTAGGCGTAATCATCATCACCACTTTTAAGAAAACTTCCATAATGACTAAATACCCTCTCAACATAAATTTCTCTGTAAATGTGAATATGTGCCACCATCGCCGAACATATCTAATTATATTTTAATTATATTTTTATTTGTCTGCATTCTCCATCACCTAAAAGCTTCTTGAGGCATGGAAGATATTTCATATTTCTATATTCCAAATAACTAATTCTGGACCTGACTCTTGGTAGACATTAATTAAATAGTTGCTATGACACATTCCTCAAGCTAATGAGCTAAGACCAGGGCTGGTCTTATAAACAGATCTATAATGATATGTAACTGAAGCTTATATAATTTTATAATACAACGTTATCTCAATGTTTTTTTAATTTCTACGAATTTAAGAAGTTAAATAAGTTTAGTGAACTTGATGAAAAAGCCTCATGTCAGAGAATTACTTAGCCCTTTAAGTTTACTTTGTTTCATAGTCTCTTAGTCCATGTGACTTCTCTGAAACTTCAGGTAGAAGGATTTCCAACATATTGACATGTCTTGACTAAAGCGCTTATGATGTATCTTTCTAACTGAGGATTTTCCCCCGCTTCTTTAACCATACAAGAACGCAAGAACATAACCTAGAAGTACAAGCAAGTTAGCATCACTAAGGGGCAAAATTCTACAGCTGTGGATGGGACCAAGTGGATACATGCCCCAGCTCCCCACCCTCCAGTGGGGAGACTGAGTTCACAAACTATTTCTCAGAAGGTTCCCTGCAGGACTAACACAATTTGCCCACATTGGGAACTTGATCATGATAACACATTTTTTAAAGGAAAGCCACAGGCAGTAATGAAGGTGAGTAGGTACTAATTTAGAAGCCTCTGAGCCATGCTAGACACTGACGAGAACTGGAGTTGCTTAATTGAACAAAGTAGACTTGATCTTTTTTCCAAGTGAGGATTCTGCCTACTTCCACTGGATACATGAGCAGTGTAATAATGCCTGTCAGTTTGCATGCAACATTCCAGGTAAGAAAACAAAATTAAACGAAAACCCTATGTACATGCATCTTTTCACAGAAGAAAATCAAAAGGCTAATTTTTTAATATCACCATTTAAAATGTATTGTTTAAAAATAGATTCCTATTTGAAGTAAACTTCTTTGCACACATTAGCTATTTATAACCCAATCATCGCTGAATAAATCATACTTCTAATAAATTATCTTGGTCAGATATATTTTATATTTGGGGTTATGGATTACTATTTACAAAAATTCAATTTCTGCAATTGAAAAAACTAACATTATTTTTATTTTCCTACCAATTTTTAAAAATGGTATAAGATCAGTCTTGAGCATAGCCTACCAAATTATTTCTTAAATGGCATTGTAGTTTCAACCACAGGAATCGGTTTTTAGTTATTAAGAAAATGATATGTCAAGGTTTGCTTTAACTAACTGCAGGCAGATAAAAGAAAAGGAAAGGAAAAAAAATAATATCCTGAAGATTACTGTATATATTTCTATTTTAGTAAATTTTCATTGGAGAATTACTTTTTATTAAGAGTCAAGAATGGGTATATGGTATGTTTCTGTCACTAGATTTGAGACTATAAATAGATTGTGGAGCAATTGTGGCTCAGAATTCAAGGGGTATGTGCCAGTACTTTTTTGATCCACTTTAAAGTGCTGCATAGTTATTTGAATCTCCCATATGTTTCACAGTTTACTTAAACACTTAACATTCTTTCACAGCGTAGTTTCATATTTAGTCTATTTTAACAGAATAGGCGGGTCAGAATACAAAAGCAGGATAGAAAAGAAGGTAATAATTTACTGATCTCCCTCAGAACCAAGGAGGTACACTAATAGCTGAAATTCTGAGAGCCCTTGTTTTATAGTTCTCTTTAGAAATTTAAAAAGTCATACAGAAGACTGGTTAACACGTTTCAATACTCTTCCTTCCATGAACCATGGAGGAGCCACAGTTTTGTCAGGTGCCTTTGGCCGCTGCAGTACATACAAATCCCAAGGATCAGTGTTCATATCCTGGAGCCAGGGAGAATAACCAAGACGAACAACTAAACAAAATAAATAAAGTGTGCTTTTTCCTCCTCTCTCTTCCTGTCTGCCTGTCTGCTGACCCTCATTCCCACTGCACCTTTCCTCCTTTAAAAATAAAAAGTCTTCTTCCCAGGATGACTTTATGACAGAAACATTAGAAGAGTTTCTTTCAGAGTATTCTGATAGTATTTATTCTTTTGATAAGACAAGGACTAATTGAAGTAAACAGAATTTTACTCTTATTGGGATTCACATTGGTTTTGTCTATTCAGGTTTCACCTATGACTGAGGTCATCTGGTAACTATCTTTCTTCTTTTGACTCATTTTATTTAGTATAATCCCCTTTAGATCCACCCATGCTAATTCAAATGACAGGATTTCATCTCTTCTAAGGTCTATATAGTATTTCATTGTTTATATATGTGTGTATATATATCTGTTTATCTGACATTAGGCACTTAGGCAGTTTCCAGTTCTTAGCTATAGTGAATAGGACAGCAATAAACATGAGCATGCCTAAATCTCTTAGAATTAGTGTTTTTGTATCTTTTCAGTAAACATTCAGTGGATGGTGGATATCCATATTCAACTTTTTGAGGACTCTCCATACTGTTTTTCATTGGGATTGCACCAATTTGCATTCCCACCAATTGTATAAAAGTGCTCCCTTTGTTCTACATTCCCACCAACATTTGTTGTTTCCATTTTTTGGATAATAGCCAGTCTCTCAACAATGATGTCTCATTGTTGTTTTGATTTGCATTTCCCTGAGAGCCAGCAAGTAGGAACATCTTTTCATATGCCTGTTGACCATTTGTATAGTCTCAAGAAAAATGTCTCTCCAGTTTCTCCTCCCATTATTTGATTGGACATTCTTCTGTTACTGAGTTTTATAACGTCTTTGTATATTTTAGATATGAAGCTCTTTTCAGAAATATGAAATGCAAATATCTAGTTAATAGGTTGTCTTTTTGTTTGGTGATGTTTTCTTTTGCTGTGAAGATTTTAAGTTTGATTTAGCCTCAATTATTTATTTCTGCTTTTATTTCCCTTGGTGCTGGAATTGAGTCTCCAAACGCCTCGCTGAAACTGATGTGATGGAATATCTTTCCTATATTGTCTTCCAAAGATTTTATGGCTTCCAGTCTTAGGTCCAAGCCTCTAGCCCATTTTGTGTTAATGTTTGTGATGGTGTCAGAGAGTGATCTAGCTTCATTCTTTTGCCTGTGGCTGTTCAGTGATCCCAACACCATTAATTGAGGAAAATTTCCTTTCTCTATAGTATGCTTTTGACTCCTTTGTTGTAGATAAAAATTGATTGTATGTGAGTGGGACAGTTTCTGATGATTCAGCTCTAATTCACCAATCTGTGCCTCTGTTATTAATCCAGTATCATACTATTTTGATCACTATCACTTTGTAGTATAGCTTACTGTCTGGGAGTGCAGTCTCTCCCAATTCATTTTTTTTTTTTCTCATGATTGCTTTGGTTATTCAGGGTCTTTGTTTGTTCCATACAAATTTTATAATTTTTTTGTTCTTTTTCCTGGAAATAAGCCTGTGGAATTTTAATTCCTTTCGGTAAGAAGACCATTAAAACAATATTGATTCTTCCCAATAATGAGTAGGAAATGCCTTTCCATCTCCTTATGCTCTCCTCTATTTCTTTTGAGGACTTAAGAGTTTTCATTATACAGGTCTTTCATCTCCTTTGTTAGGTATATTCCAAGATATTTGATTTTTTACTTCTATTTTGAACAGTGTAGTTTTCATCATTTCATTTTTCTTCTAAGGTGCTATTTGCCCATAAGAATGAAACAGATTTTTTAGCCTGCCATAACACTGTATTTGTTGATTAGTTCTAATAATTTTTGACAGAGTTTTTAGGATTTTCCATATATCATCTGCAAATAGTGAAAGTTTAATTTTCTCTTTTCAAATTTGGATTCTTTTTATTTATTTATTTATTTGTTTGTTTGTTTTTCATAATTGCTCTGGATAAAGACTTCAGTATTGTGTTAAAAAGCAATGGTGAACGTGAACAGACTTGCCTTTTGCCTGACCTTAGAGGCAGTGCTTTCAATTTTTTGCCATTCACTACGATATTGGCTGTGGGTTTATAATACATGTCCTTTGTCATGTCGAAGTCTGTAACTTCTAACCCTATTTTATGCAGAATTTTTATATAAATGAGTGTTGGATCTTGAAAAACGTTTTCTTTATGTCTACAGATATGTTCATGTAGTTTTTCTTCTTTCTGTTGTTGTTATGGTATATTACATTAATAGACTGATGTATGCTGAAACATAGTTGCATACTTGGGATAAATCCCATTCGATGCATTATTGGATTTGGTTTGCTAATACTTACTGGTGTTTTTTGCATCTGTGTTCATTAGAGATATCGGTCCATAGTTTCATTTATTGGATATGCTTCTCTCAGCTTTTGGAATCAATGTGGTTTTAGCTTCATAGAGAGTGTTTGGGAGTGTTCTCTGTTCTTCTCAATATTTTAGAAGAGTTTGAGAAGAATAGGTATTAATTCTTCCCTAAAGTTCTGGTAAAACTCATTAGAAAAGTCATCGAGTCCTGGACTTTTAGTTTTAGGGAGACTTTTTATTACCTCTTTGATTTCTCTGCTTGTGATTATTCTGTTCACATTTTTCAATTCCTCCTGGTTCAGTCTTGGTATTCTGATTTTCTAAGAATCTATTCATGTCCTCAAGATTTTCTACTTTTTTGGCATAGAGGTGTTCATAGTAGTCTCTAGTGTTTTGTGTTTCTGTAGTATCTGTTGTAATCTCTCCCTTTTCATTTTGATTCTAGTTATGACAGTTTTCTCTTTTTTGCTTTACGAGTCTAGCAGATGGTTTGTTGATTTTTTTCAAAGAATCAACTTTTGATTTCATTATTCTTCTGGATTGTCCTTTTGTTTTCCATTTCATTTATTTTTGCTCAAATTTTGAATTTTCCTTTATTCTACTGATTTTTGTCTTTAGTTATTCTTCCTTCTCTAGTAGCTATTAAGTTAGGCTTACATTACTTATTTGTGATTTTTCTTATGTCTTGGGGTATGCCTGGATTGCCATGACCTTTCTTTTTTGTACTGCAATGCTGCATCCCATGGATTCTCGTAACTCGTATCTTCCTTCTCCTTTGTAAGTAATTTTTAAGTTGCTCTTTTATTTCCTCTTTCACCCTAAAGTTGTTTGGAACATATTGTTTAGTTGCCAATTAATTTGGGGTCTTCTAATTTTTTTTTTTTTTGTTATTGGTTTCTAGGTTTTAGCCATTCTGTTCAGAGAAGATGCTTAGTATGATTTCAATCTTTATAATCTGTTGAGATACGTTTTGTGTCACAACACATGATCTATCCTTGAGAATGTTCTATGTGCACTTGAGAAGAAAGTAAAGTCTGTAGTTAATGAATGAAGTATTTGGTATATGTCTATTAGACCAAACTGTTACAAACTTTCTTTGGTTTACCTACTTTGGAGCCCAAGAGTTCCATTATGGAGTTGGAGTTTGTGTGAGGGATGCAGAGCCTTCCCTCAGCATCTCAGCTCTGTTCTCTAATAACCACATTGTTGTTGGCCCACAATCAGCAATCAGGCTACAATTCCATCTCCGCCTACATGGTAATGCCAGTGTGTAGTGTTGATGTTTTCTACCTCTAGGAGACTCTCTTATTCCTTTAAGCCTCAGGGTGGGATTTCTGCTTGGGTGTCCTGCAACTCTGGCACAATATTGTGGGAGGGATCTTGGGTGGGTTATTTCTCTAACTGCCTTCTGGTTTTGGCAGTGCCCAGTATAATTTCCTTGCTAGGTCTCCAGCCCAGACCACTGGGACCAATACCATCTCTGCGTCCTGGCAGCAATGGTGGACTCTGCTGCTTTCAAGATTCTTAGGATTCTCTATTCTTTCTGTGATTCATCCCCCTTGGCCACAGCCCAAATCTCCAGTCTTCCGTGTAGTACTGAAACTTGATTTCTTCACCTAACCTTTGTGGTCAAGATTGCTGTTGCATCTCCACAGATTCTGTGCTTGCTTTTCTTCAGTGTTTGTTTCTGGAGAATAGGTGAATTTCTAGTTTATCTGTGGGAAGGATTTGCATCTCATTCCTCCAGATCGCCATCTTGACTCCCGTTTGACCTTGTCCAAGTGATTGTTTTCTTTCTTTCTTTTTTCTTTTGTAGGCCTATTGGCATAACAATATATTTGCATAACAGTTTTATGTACAAGCACATAAAATTTCTCAGCATCTCTCAGACTAATGCTGTAATCTTTACAACTGAGTATAACGCCAAATTGCTTGAATGATTACATGGATTAACTGATACAGTTGATGTCTCCTCTTCTGCTCAGTGCCTGCACATGACTTTATGAGTCATATATAGCATCCCTTTTCTTTCCTTTCCCGTCCTGATAAGATTACAAAATCCTAGAGGCCAGAGAAGTGCCTTACTTTGTATCTCATTCAGTCTTGGGTAGTAATTAAATACCTTGTGGGCACTTGCTACATACTTGTTGAAAGAATCTATCAGCAGGGTGCCATGAGGAAACTAATGGATATTCTATTTAGTTTTCTAGAAGCAACAGAGACTCATCACATGGGCACATGAAATGATTGGAGTTAGTACTGTCATTTTTCAGTATGAGGAAAACATACCTTTGTCTTTAAAGGGTGAAAATAAAATCATTCTTTTGATGTCATTTTTTTTTTGATATTATGATCAATGTCTAAACTGAAAAATAAAACTGTAACCGAAATGTAAAAATGTTTTACAAGGTTAAAGATATTCCTTTATCAATTCTCTCCAAATGGAGCATATCATTACCCAGTTTCTTTATGGGTAAAATGGAAATATGTAGAAATTGAATATTATGTATATAAATATGCAGCCATCTCAGGCAACTCTGGGAATGTATAGTTCTTTTCATAAAGCACCTAGTTTACTGATTTTCATCATTTAAGTTTGATTCTGCTCAAGTGATGAGTAAAAGGATCTGTGAAATGCAATAATTCACAGGGTGAGCATAGTGCTCCCCAGAGTTGAGTATGCAATGGGAATCATGTGAGGGGTCAGCAAAAACATTTTGTAGGGATTCAGAGCCAGAAATTTTGATTCAGTAGAATTCAGTTAGGGTCAATAATTTGCATTTCTCATATTTTTCCTGGTGATGCTGATTGAGGAACCACGCTTTGAGAAAGATTAAGATAGAGCTAAAGTTAAAAGATAAATGCAAAGTTTTTTCTACAGAGGAGTTAGAATTTTTGTTCCTTATTGGTAATTATTCTAAAATGTTAAATGTTTAAAAAGTAGTAAATTTGAAGTGAGGAAACCTGGAATTTCTGATAATTAAAAGTTTTGAGCCTCCCGATTTAAGAAACCATCTCCTGAGAACACTCAGACAAGAGTAAACTTAAAAAAATACTCCTTTAGGCACATTTTAAAAACTGTTTTGACTTCTGATAAAGCAGCATTAGATTCAAACTCCTGTTTCTTTCTACATAAGTGGTGTGCAGAGAACGTTAAATTTAAAACTAATTAATAGTTGCCTGGATGACTATTTTTAATTTCCTTCTAATTTGATCAGTTATACATTTGAATTGATAATGCAGTCTATTTTAAGAATAAGAGAGTATAGTTTGCCTAAGCAAGAATCTTTTCACACATAAAAATCACACATTTAGAGTTTAAGTTAGATTTTTTTAAGTTCAAAGGCTGTGCTATAGAGGCACAACATTATTAGGTATTTTCAGAAAAAAAACATTTAAAGTGATCCACACAGGGAGTTCAATTAAAAAAAGATTTTGGCAATTTAAGAGGAACATAAATAAGCATACATAAGATAATAAATGATTCATATTTTTTGAAAATTGATTTTTTGAAGGAATACTGCATTTTAACATTAATTTGGTTTGAGGTATACATAATAGCATATTTTACATCTGTATATAGCCTAATAGTTTCACCGCTGTTTCCTATTTTTTCCCCTTCACTTTGCAATTAATCCCCTTTACTCCATTCCCCTATCCCCTCCCCCACTTCTTCTGATTTGCCTCCCCCGCATCATAACAGTCTATTGTGTTTGGATTAAATCTCTCTCTCTCTCTCTCTCTCTCTCTCTCTCTCTCTCTCTCTCTCTCTCTCTCTCTCTCTCTCTTTCTCTCTCTCTCATCTAGGATTATTTCATTTATAGCATTAGTTTTTGTTCTTGTTTTTTTTTCCTATCATATGAATGCTATCATGTGATGCTTGTCTTTCTCCTTCTGGTTTATCTAGCTAAGCATAATTCTTTCCAAATCCATCCATGCTATTGCAGATGGCAAGGTTTCTCTCTTTTTAATGACCACATAGTATTCCATTATGCATATATACCACATCTCCTTTATCCATTCATCTGTTGATGGGAATCTAGGTAGTTTCCACCCGTTGGCTACTGCATATAATGCTGCAATGTATATGGGAGTGCATATATCTCTGTGAACAAGTATTGTTGGGTTTTAGTTATTAGAATAACTGAATAATATGAAATTTACATTCTCGATTCTTTGAAGAATCTCCATACTGATTTCCATAACGGTTGCACCATTTTATACTCCACAAATAGTGAATTAGAGTTCCCTTTTTTCCACATTCTCTCCAGCACTTGTTGTTTCCTTTTTGGGGTATGATAGCCACTCTCAAAGGTGTGAGGTGATATTTCATTGTTTTGATTTGCATTTCCCTGATGATAAGCAAATCAGAACATCTTTTCATGAACCTTTTGGCCATTTGTACGTCATCCTTGGAGAGGTGCCTATTAAGGTCATCAGTCATTTATTGATTAGGTTACTTGCTTTTTTGTCATCCAATTTTATGAGTTTTTTTTGTATATTTTGAATATTAACCCTTTGTCAGAGGTGTGATTGGCAAATATTACATTTTTTTTTAAACTATCCTTTGGATATCAAGCACATTGTATTTTAAAGATTTGAAATTTGGGCATGCCCTGGTGGATATTTGGCTTAGTAAATAAGGTTACTAGACATAACCCATATACATTTCAAGGATCTAGTTTTGAAACCCAGGGCTGGAGGGAGCAACCAAGATAAACAACTAAATAAGATAAATAAATGTTCCTGCTTCTTCTCTCACCCTACCTGCATACTTACCTTCATTTCTGCCTGCATATTTCCTTTAAAAATAAGTATATATTAAAATTTAATGTACTCTTTGAACCTGAATGGGAATTGATTTGTCATTTGGATTTTAAAATGACAGGCCAAATAGAATGTTTATGTTGATGCTTTTTTTTTAATACCTGAAGTGTAATTAGCTAAGCTATTTTGTTTTATCTCTTAATAGTCTCTTAGACTATCATATTTTGCTAACACTGAAGATAACTATGTTCTTTCACAAGCTTTTTGTTAAGATGAAAAAAGGGCTTCTTAAATTATATTAACAAAGCAATACATTAACTCACCATCTTTACATGGATCATCTTTACATGCGTAGGGGTGTTCTAGGCATTACGTATAGGAACAAAGTTTTGGAAAAATCCAAATTTCTTATTTTAGTTTTCTGTTGCTCCTCTGACAAATGGTCATAAAATTAGTGACTTCAGCATTAACATGCTTTCATTTTGTAGCTTAGAAATCCAATGCAGTTTTCACAACATTAAAATCAAGAAGTTGGTAGGAGTCTAGGGAGGGTAACATTCATTTGCCTTCAGATTGTTGGTGAAATTCAATTCCTTAATTATTTTTTAAATTTTATTGAAGGGATATTTCATCATAACATATAGATATAAGGTATGTATTATTTTAAATCAATATATAGATATAGATACATACATATATGAAACACATATTTACCACTAACAATTCCTCCTATAATTGACTTATTTTACCTGATCTATCCAACTCCTCTCTCTTCTGGTAACTACTAATTTGATTCTAGAGACATTTATGTTTGATTTGGTTCATTTGTTTGTATGGCTTCTAAAAATACCACACATGAGTACTGGGAGTCTCATTTCCCAGTTAGACCCTGTTCTAAAATTCTCCAAGATGATTGCACTCCTTGACCCACGGCTCACTCCGTTTTTCCATTTTTAATATCAGCAATGGCAAATCAAGTTTCTCTCCTCTTTCTCATCTTTCCTGTCATTTGTTTTCCCTGGGGGCAGAGGGTTTCTCATCTCTATGGACAACCAGAACATTTCCCTGTGTTCATGGTCTCATATGATTAGATGGTGCCCACCCAGACAATGCAGAATCATTTCCCCAATTTCTCCATCTGCTTCCTTAACCACATCTGTAATACCTATCTTGCCATGTAAAGTAACAAGAATAGGACAGGTATATTTTGATGGGGGTCAAGTAGCAATATTTTGCTTACCATATCTCACAAAACTTATATTCTGAAGGCAAAATTGGATGACAAAAATTAAATAATTGTGAAACTTCAATGGAAGAGAAATCAAATCATCTGGATTTCAGGTAGGTTATGGGTGGTAATGAATTTAATGGAAGAGAGTTAATGAAGTGACTTTTATACAGATATATGGACAGGGTTAAAGAAATAAACAAAGGATTATAAAACACCCAGGTACTAGTAAGGGCAGAAAGTTGTAACCATTTTAAACCTGATAGACAAGTAAAGAGAACTGTGCCACTAGAAGAGAGCAAGAATTGGATCTGTAAGGAAAAGTACTGCCACATCCAAGCTGTAGCCCTAGAGAAAAGTCACTTCAGCTAATCATGCTCAGGACATGAAGGAGGTGAGGGAATGACATATGCCCTAATCTATCACTTTTTCTACCGTCTGATGGTCTGCTTGTGCTCCCACTGGCCAATCATAACCAGTAGCCAAGGGGCAATAAAGCCTGGATGAGGCAGTCCATAAAGGGATCCTCAAGACACACAGAGCTGGCAAGAGAATAGAGAATGGATTCAGGGAAAAAGCAAGCAAATAAAATTACTAACACAGATTGTTATTAACATAAAGAGGGAAATTAAGAGATTGAGGAGGAAACTATGTTAAACAAAAGTCAAAGAAATTTTGAAGAGGTAGTATTTGAGCAGAAACTTGAAAGAAGTAAGAAAGCGAGTCAGGCAGATACCCACTGGAAAAGTGTTCTAGGAAGAAGGAATGTCAAATACAAAGCCCCTGAAAAAGACATGAGCTTGTATTTATTGAGGAATACAGAGGGGACCAGAGTATTTAGAACACCTAAAATAAAAGGGAGAAGGGAGGGAAGTGAAGTCAAGTTGGTATTATATCAGGTAAATATCATAAATATTTTACTCTTAATGTTATCATAAACCACTGGAATTTTGAGTAGAAGAAAAAATGCTAAGACAAAAATTTTTAAATAATCACTCTGTTTTAGAGAATTAACTGGAGGGGGCAAGATTGAAAGCAGGAATAACATATAGGAGACCATTGAAACAAGCCAGGAAAAAGAACTTTATGATTTAGATTAAGGTGAAAGCAAGAAGGATATGGGCAGTGAAACTATTAAGGTTATATTTGACAGAAAAAAATGAAACTTGTTTATGGGTTGGATGTGATAGAGTAAGGGTGAAAGTAGCATCAAAAGTGGTGCTTTTAAAGTTATGGCCTGAACAACTGGGTAAATGATGGTTGTGTTGTTTATTCCTTTTGTCTTTCTTTAAAGTTGTTTTAATTAACACTCAGAAGGAAGAGGAATTCCAGAAGTACTTGTTTAACACTTAAAATGAAAAATTCAGATTTTTAAAAAATATACTATATTTATGGGCTCTCAGGAATAAGAAAAAACAAGCTTCAATTTCCTCATTATTGCAAGTACATTTATCTGCTTACGTTAATAGTGTTAAAATCTAAATCTACTATTACCTGTGGCAACTTAGTAAAGTTATTACCTAATTCTTCCACAATTTATTAACTCATCAGTTAAACATTATAATAGTTCTTACTGCATTGGGTTGTTTTGATCATTAGATGAGATAATCTATATTAAGTATTTAACACAGTGCCTGACTCAGTGTAAACATTTAATGAAATTCAGTTATTGCATTTACTTCATGTACTAGAGTTCCACATGCTGTTTTCTTTGAGAAAAAAATTCTCCAGCAGGTGCTTAAATATACTGAACATTATTAGTCCACAATAATATACATGATTTTCAAAAGACTATTTCTTATTTTCCAAGAATTCAAGTAAAAATATGAGAAATAAAAATGAGGCAAATTAGTTATTGAATTTCACAAATGAAATTGTTATTACTGACCTTCAAAGAAAATATACAACTACTAAGGAGAAAAAAATCATACTAACTTTAACTTCCATTTACCTTAGTTTCGATTGCTCTGTTGTCCAACTGTGGCTGTGAATTAGATATCAAATTGAATTAGGATGGGGAAAAATGTTACAAATCCAACAATTTAAAATTGAACAAAAGATTCGTTTCTTCTATTATTTGCTTCGATAGAATTCCCAGCTCATATCAACTATTGATATAGATTCAAATAAAATGGCCAGCAATCTTGAAATATAAATCAAGTGGTATTCAGTCCTTTTTTATAAAGTACCTAGAATATGTGTTATTCGGGTTATCTCACTACCACTTTATAGAAATAAAACTTCAAAAAAAAAAGATCTATAATGTCTTAGGCAAATAATGCTTACTATTCAATAACATGAAGATTAAAAAGAAAACCTCTCTTAAAAATACATACATACTCATGCATTGCAAATAAAAGTTAAAATTTCATTTTGAAAGTGTTTAAAGAAAAACAATGTATCAAGTATAGAAATTGATCCTCAGTATTGGGTACTTGAGAAATTTAGGTAATATGAGAATTTGAACTACTTAATGAACATGACAATGTGGTGGCAGTCTGAGAGTCAAATAGAAGCAGATTGAAAAATGAATGGAAAGCGACAAAAAGGAAATAAAGAAACTTTAAAGGGCATAGATTTAAGGAAAAGTTTTTCATTAGTTATATGTTTTTCTAGCTTTTCATAATAAGCAAAACTAAAGCAGATCTATAGAAAAGAAGTCAACAAAGAGAAATTAAAGGCAAAAACTGAGAGTAATGAACTAAAGGACCAGGTTTAAATTGATTAGTAATAGTACTGTTTATACTTTGAGGCTTCTTTTACAGAATATGTTATCAAAAAGACACACACACACAAGTGTATGCATAGCTATTAACTAAATAGTGACTTGTTTAAAGAAGTGTGGGATATAAAAGGCACTCATTTAGTTCTGAAAACTAAGTCAAAAATGTGTAGAGTGGTTCAGAGGTGGCAGACTGAAAAGATCTCAAGCTTACCTCCTCCCTCAGACAAAACAAGACTACACCCATTTAAAAATGATGGCTGCTGATAAAAAATGTGGACTGGCATCTCCACAAAGAGAAGAAACATAAATCATAGATGATAGAAAAAGTGGAGATACAGTCTGTCTGTGAATACCAAATGCCATTCAGCACTGACACCCTCAACACATTTACCAAGACTGAAATCATACATGGTATCTTATGTGACCAAAATGGTGTAAAACCAGAAATTTCAAATTATGTGGAAGCTAAAAACAATCTTCTGAATGACTATTGGGAAAAGAGGAAATCCAAAAAATAATTAAAATATAGTTAGAGACAAATGTGAATGAGGACACAAGCTAACAGAACATAAGGAATGGAGCAAAAACAGAACTAAGAAGGAAGTTTATAGCAATTTTGACCTGCCTCAAGAAACAAGGAAAAATCTTAAATGAACACTCTAACCCCATACCTAAAGAACCAAGAAAAAGAAGACAAAATAAAACCAAAAATCAGTAGAAAGGGGAAAATAAGTTTAAAAATTGAGCCAAGTAGAATCATAAACGAAAGAGAAGAGGTTACAACAGAACTATTGTAATACAGTTATATGATACAGCTATCAACAGCTATGTGCCAGTAAATTGAATAATATAGAGGATATGGATAAACTCTTAGGATCATACATCCTACCAATAGTGAATCAGAAAGGTGTATCAGTACAACTGGGAGCCATCCCAAATACACCCCAAGGTTCCAGGTTCAAGACCCGGGGCTGGGGGGAACAACAAAAGTGAACAACTAAATAAAAATAAATGAAGCATTTCCTCCTCCTCTCTCTTCCTGTCTACTTGACCATTTGCTTCCAGGTACTTTTCCAGGAAAGAATGAAGAAGGAAGGAAGAAAGAAGGAAGGAGGGAGGGAAGGCAAGAAGGAAGGAGGGAAGGATGGAAGAAAGGAAGGAAAAAATCTTAATGGTCCTATCACAAGTAAGAAGATTAAAGAATTATCCAAAGTCTCTCAAAAAATAAAAGTTCAGGGCCAGATGGCTTTGCTAGTGAGATAAGTCAGACATTCAGAGAATAATTAAAACTGATTCTTCCCAAACTCTTCTAAAAATTTGTATAACAGGGAGTGTTTTAAAACACTTTCCTTGAAGCAAGATTATACAAATAGCAAAAGCAGACAAGAATGTCAATAAGAAAAAATTTCAGACCAATATCCCTGATAAGCATAGAAGCAAAAATCATGAAGAAAAAATTAGCAAACTGAATTCAACAATATATCAAAAGGATCATTTACATGATCAATTAGGATTCATTCCAGGATGCCTATATAGTTCACCACATGTAAATTTATCAGTGTAGTACACCACATCACAATAGGAAGTTAAAAAAACATCATATGATTTGCCAATAGATACACAGGAAGCATCTGACTAGATTCAGTGCCCACTTATTTTTAAAAAATGCTTCATAAAACAGGGATAGAAGAAACATACTTCACTTTAACATAGCCATGCATGCTAATATCATACTCAGTGTGGAAAAACTGAAAGCTTTTCTTCAAAGATGAAGACCAAAGAAGGGTGCTGTTCATTCATACCACTCCTATTTAACATGGTAGTGGACTCTTGGCCAGAGCTACTAAGTAGGAAGAAGAAAAAATAATAATGCAAATTGGAGAAGAAAAACTATCACTGTTTGCAGATAGCATAACAATGTAGAGAGAAAAGCCTAAAAACTCCACCAAAAATTATTGTAATTAATAACTGAGTACAGTAAAGTAGCAGGGTAAAAAATTAACATACATATATCTGTTGAATTTTTAGAGTCAAACAATGAGCCTGAAGAAAAATCATGAAGAAAAAAAAAATTCCATTTGCAACTGAAACAAAAATAATTAAATACTTTTGAATAAAATTAACTAAGATGGTAAAAGACCTATACAATGAAGAATACAAAATATCTTCAGGAGAAAGAGAAAAGACAAAGTAACAGAACAATATTCCATGCTCGTGCTTGGAAAAAATTATCCTTGTTAAAACAGTCATCTAACCTAAAGCAGTATACAGATTTAATGCAATCTGTATACAATTTTCTTTTATATTTTAAGGAAATATAATAAAAAAGCTAAAAATTTGTATGGAATCACAAATGATCTCAAATAGCCAAAGCAATCATTAAAATAAAAGAAGAAAATTGGAGGTAGTACACTCCCACATTTTGAGCCATTATACAATGGGGCAGTAATCAAAACTTTATGTTACTGAAATAAAAACAGACACACAGATCAATGGAGTAGAACTGAGTGCCCAGAAATAAATTCACACTTACATAGATAATTTATGATGAAGGAGCAAAGAGCATGCAATGAAGACAGGAAAGTCTGTTTTCAACAAATGGTATTGGGAAAACTGGACTGCCACATGTAAAAGACTGAAACTAGATCACTAACAGCAAACATGAAAATAAAAAAAAAAACAACTTAGAGACTTACATGTAGGACTAGAAATATTAAAATACATAGGAGAAAACATAGGCAATATGTTCCACGACATCAGCCTTAGAAAGGTCCTTGGGACTAGACTCCAGCAGCAAGAGAAATAAAATAAAAAATATTCAAATGGGACCGCATCTAACTAAAAGCCTTCTGCACAGTGAAATAAACTATCACCAAAATTACAGGACACTCTACTCAATGGGAGAAGATATTTACACATCATAAGCTGCCAAGACATTAATATCTAAAATACATAAAGAACTCATGAAACTCAAAAACAGAAAACCAAGCAATACAAGCAATAATGGGTAGATGATCTGAACAGACATTTCTCCAAAAAGACATACAGATGCAGATGATCAACCAGCACATGAAAAGACATTCCCATATCACTTGTATTAAGAACTGAAAATCAAGACAAAGATGAAATATCACTTAACACTTAGGAGAATGGTCACTATCTGAAAGACTGGAAAAGACAAGTGTTGGCAAATATGTTCCTACAAAAGGAACCTTTTTTACATTGTTGGTGAAAGTGTAAATTGTTATAACCATTATGGAAAGCAGCATAAGATTCCTTACAAAAAACAAAAGGAATTGAAGTTCCATATGTTCCCATTATCCAAATGCTTGATACTTACTTCCTCCACCCCCACCCTGCCCCCCCAAAAAAATAGGTAACCACACAATATAAAAGAGATACATGAATTCCCATGTTTATTAAAGCACTGTTTATAATGTTTATAATGACCAAAAAATGGACTCAGTATTTGTTCCCATGGATAGATGAATGGATAATTAGTATATATACACATGGAATACTATTCAGCTCTAAACAAACAAGCAAACAAAAAACCAAACACAAAAGATGCTGTTTGTGACAACATGGATAAGAAGTAGAGATGGGATTATACTAAATGGAGTAAGTCAGAAGGAGAATGGCAAATACCAGTTGATCTCAATTATATATGGAATATAAGGAAAAAAGCAAATGAACAGATAAAACAAAAGCTGACCAATGGCCATTAACAGCATAACTGAGTTTACCAGCATGGAAAAGTGGAGGGTAGTGGCAAAAAGGACTGGGGTTTAATAGGCAGTGGTAAGGGATATTAGAAATTTGGTGATGAGCATATCTGTTACATTTATTTGACAAAATGTGAGCTTATATTGTTTTGTAAGTCAGTTACCTCCGTTATTTAAGACACATAAACAGGAAAGACTACTGGTAGAGAAAGATGTATAAGGAGAAGAATGAAGAGGTGATTCAAGATATTTTTCCCTGTTATTTTCCTTTCATGGTCCCTGGCCTAGAACACAATGAAAATGGGTGCCCTCTCTTCAGGTTTGACCTGTGGAGGAATAGTGACCAAATAGACCACCTCACTATTAAAATAACTATTCTTCCTTAGAATTTGCCCTGAGTTTTGTATTTTGTCTTAATAAACTACCTAATACTCAAATTACCTTTTCCTAGAAGGAGTTGAGTATTTACATGGTTACTTTGGTTCCAGTTTTTATGTGTTAGAATAAACAGTGCTGAGTAAGTATGGATTTTTTAGTTAAAAGAATATATTTGAATTATTAGTGAAAGACTAACCTTTGCTAAATAATTTCAACATAGACATTTGGTATTTTAAATTAAAATATTTTAAATAATACTATGGTCTGCATTAAACATTTTAAGCAATAATGGCAGCTATGGCAGCCTTGTGTAAAAAATAATATATCATTTCAAACACCTGGAAAGTTAAGTGTTGGCAGCTGCTATAACTACTTGTTTATTGTTTAGAAAAAAAGTGCCTTTTTATTATAAAGCACCAAGGACAATTTTAAATGTATAATGTGATAAAACTTAAACAGAAAAAATAATTTGATCATCTAGTTTTAATTTGACATTCCTCTGTACCTGCTGGTTGGTGATGAAATATGCTTTAGAATTATTTTTTCCCTGAGGTTATTTACAAGCTGAATCTACAGCATTCAATGAATACTTTTCTATTAATATTTAATTTAGAGTCTTATTTCTCAAATACTACGAAAAACTTTGATATGACAAAATAGGAAAGACTTTTGCTTTAGAATCAAGATAAATAGGCTTAACTTGACTTCTTCACTCTATGTCCTTCAGCAATGACTCTAAACTTCATTGAGGATATTTCATGTTTTTCAGAGGCAATAGTTAAGATTAAAGGATCGCTCCACCACATGAAAAGAATGACTATACAGGCAGATCCCAGGCCTACATTAGACAATCTATAAATATTACATTTTTTTGTTGCTATTGTTTACTGAAATCATAATACATAAGATATTCCCAATTAAAAGGTAACATAAATATTTGTTTACTTTTATAGGTAAAAATAAACTGGGATGGAGAATTCTGGGTTTGAGTAGATTTCTGACAAGATAGTATACAAATAACAGAGAGAGTGCTATTTAAGACATGTACTACTGTTCCTCACATACTCAAAACAATGCTGATAATTACTCTAAATTTTGCTATAAAAATTTTGCCATCAGAGTGTTAGTGAGGTTGTTAGGTACATTATCACTCTACTCGAAATGTTACTAGAAGTTTTAATGGACTTGCTGCTATAATTCTTTCTCTAGAAGTCTATATTGAAGAGAAAACCTATCATCCCCCATGCTACTGTGGGAAACATGAGATGATAGATTATATATATATATATATATGTTTTTTACTTTCATGTGATATGATTTTTTCCTGCTGGTAAGTCGGAATGAACTAGCATTCCTCAAAGATTCAAAGGAATGCAATTCTTTTTATTTATGATTTGGGACATTATTTTTCTCGAGACTTAACAAATGAAAGGAAGAAAGTATATGATATTGGTGCGGGACAAATTTCTCATCATTACCAACTCCTAATTATCCAATTTGCAGCTTATTTGAAAAATATATCTTTCAAGCTAACTGATAGTGTTTAATATTATTCTCCTTAATGAAGGCTGTAGTTATCAATTTTCTATTGGCAGCATATATCTACTTAAACATCCATTTGCTTATTAATTGTTGATTATTAATTAATTACAGCTTACTTCTATGCAAATAATTATTGTAGCTGCTATTAACTTTTGCTTTGCAAGAACCTAGGAAGGCATTTGAAAGATGGAGCCATAATTCAAGATTTCCTGTGATAAGAGGACCTATCCTAAAACCAGCGAGTGTCCACCTGAGGATTCATTTTTCCTTCCACAGAGTTTTGCAGGATTAAAGAGGCAGCATCTGATCTCCCGGAGAGTAAGACTTTCACAGAACGACTAACATTGGAATTAAACAGTGTTACACAGTAATAGTGATAACATATTTCTAAAATCATAAAAAAGTGACTCCAAAGCAATATAAAAATAATTAGTGACATTCATAATTCACATTTCTATTTAACTTTCTATGAGTTTTAAAAATATAGATTTTATTTTCATGGAGTTTTAGGAGTAAAAATTGATCTTTAACAGGATCTTTAATGGCTCAGGCTCTACATCAGCGGTTGGGGCATAGACCACATGAAGTTCAGGGATCCAGGTTTGTGATCAGGGATCAGGGAGAATAACCAAAAATGAATAAATCAACAAAAATGCTTCTTTTTCTTTTCTCTTCTTTTGAGCCTGGCTGACTGGTTTCATTCCTTCCTAGCTTCCTTCTTTTAAAGAAAGTAAAAATGTTTTGCTTTTATAACAGAAATTTCTAGACAAATATTTTTGGTGTATTACATATATTTGAAAATTAAGATTCTAAGATACAGTTCAATATCATTTTAGATTAATCTATTAAAGCCTACATGTAAATATTCTTGGTATCATTAACCATTAAGGAGATGAAAACTAATGTAATTTAATATATCACTGCATATTTATATATCTAAATATCTAAATAAAATTAGTAATCACACTGAATACCACTGAGGATGTAGAGCAATGGGATCAATCATATATTACTGATGAGAATGTAAAATAGTACAACCATGCTAAAAGAATGTGTAAGGAAGTTTGTAAGGTAGAAAACAAAATAAATTAAAAATGCTTCTTAAAACAACAATGACAAAAAATAAAACTAAGCAGGCACTTATCATAAAATCCAGCATTTGTTCTACTGAGCCTTTACCCCATAGTGATAAAATTTAAGTTAAATGAAAATTTGTACGAGAATGTTAAAAGTAACTTTATTCATACTAGCCCCAATCTGGAAGCAACTCAGAGGCTCTGTGTTAACAAATTTGCTAAATAAATTGATATTTGAATAATATATGTATTAGGTCAGGTTGCTAGTCCTGAATACCATAGATTAGGTAGCTTGAAAAACAGAAGTTTAATTTCTCTCAGTTTTGGAGGCTGAATACGCAGATCAGAGTGCATGCATGGTTGGGTCTGATGCAAGCTCTCTCCTTGCATGTGGCTACTTTCTTACTGTGATCTCACATAGCAGAGAAGATGAAAAAGATCACTTTCTCTTCTTATAAGACCACAGTTCATGGGGCATCCTGGTGGACTAGCGGTTAGTTTCATTGCCTTTGGCTGGTGCAGTATGCCCACATCCCAAGGACTCTAGTTTGTATTCTGGGACAGAAAGGAATGATCAAGATGAACAACTGAAAAAAAATAAGGTGCTTCTTTTTCCTCTCTCTTCCTGCCTGTCTGTTTGCCTTCATTCTTGCCTGCACCTCTCCTTTAAAAATAAGAAGACCACAGTCCTATTGGATTATGACCTCACCCTTATGACCCAATTTAACCTTAATTATATCCTAAAGAATATATCTCTAGACAGTGTGTCACTTTGGCGTTTAAGACTTCAACATGTGAATTTGTGGTTGGGGGCACAACTCTTCCATAACATCATAAATTCTACTCAGCTATAGAAAAACTTAGTTGGACCTTCAGAGAATTATATAGAAAAAAAAGCCAATCTCAAAAGACTACACATTTTAGAATCCACCCACATATAACACTTTTGAAAATACAAAATTATAGAGACTGAGAAAATATTAATGGTTGCCAACAATTAGGGTGGGGTGCAGGAGGGAAGAAACTGACTATACTAGGGTAACATAAATGATCCTTTGGATGGAACTGTTGTCTCTTGACGATAAAGTTCAAGGTGGTCAAATGAATCTACACATGTGCTTTGAACTAAATAAGTTGTATTTTATATAGGTCAAGGTATAACAATAGATTATTGTATTTTATATAATATATTAATATGATAGCTTTATAGTTTGTCATCAATTCAAAAGTTTTCCAAGTTTAAAATCTATAGTAGGCATCAGCAATGCTTCCTTGATTGCCATTTCTACTTGTTTCTTTATATTCTCCTTTCCTTCCCTTCCGCCCATCTTTCTTCTGTTAGGGAATGAGGGTAATAGAAAAATACAGATATAATAATTTAGAAAAGTAAAATAAATATTGACTTTTAAGAGGACAAAGACACAACAGCTTTTAATCTAATAATATATACATTTAATATATTTAATTATATATATGTCCGTATATGCTCTGTGATAAATTCTCAGTTCCAAACATATAGCAGGTACTTAAAAATCAATTTTAAAAACACATTTTTGTCACTGTAACAAATTAACAAACATCTCTTGATTCTGACCTTGAAAGATAGTAAAGGAAATCTATTGGATTCATTTTGTAAGTAGTTTTTAAACATAAAAAGAAAATCATTGACTCTAAATAGTCTAGCTAGTTATCTGTAGAAAGTTAACCTTTAATTTTTAGAACAATACAGCTTTTTTCTCTTTAATTGAGCCTCTGATATAAAAATGAAATATTCTTCAGAACAGAAAAACAATATTTTATGCATGAAATATGCCTATTTCTAATTAGTGATGTTTTCCTAAGAGAGAAATTTTCAGAGCAAAGTGAATCACTGAACTGAAAAATAAAATGAGCATGAGACAATGCATTTTTTAAAATGTAATTCAAATATTCAGTCTAATTTTCAGTTAACTTTATTTTCCCCAAACTTTAGCAGTTTGGATCAATTCTTCTCAGACTCATTTGCTATTGACACAATTAAAATTTTCCTGTATCTTAGCTTACATTCTTTAAGTTAGCTGTCTCCTTTCTACAATCTAGCAACAAATCTTTTTAAAAGTTTGGGGATGAATCCATTAACAGATACATATTAGTCTATTTGTATTACAGATTGATTAGATATATTTTTCCAAAATGTGCTCTTATTTTTATCAGCAATTGGGCAAGTATCACCAAAATGACAAACTCTCCATCGATATCAATGATAAGAAAGCATCAGACATTAAACTGTTCTTATGGATATCATAAGATTTTAAAACACAAAAGCTGCAATTTAAACTTAAGAAAAAATTAAGTTAAAGGTTCTTATGGTATATATTTCTAAACTTCTAAAGTGAGGAGGAGAGTTATTGACCTGAGGTCATGAGAAAACTACACAGTTCAATTTGGATCAAATTTGTATAATAGAGTCATTAAGTAGCTAGACAATGTATATGACCTTAAATAGCCAGCTGGGAGGTAAGTCACTAGAATATAATTGAGAATTTAGTAATGCTCCAATTAGCAAGTCAGTTTCAGAACTATGTGGAATTAGATAACTTGAATTATTTTACTAACGTACCTCAGGTCACGTCTATGTGACCACTGAAAGAGGTATAAACTCAATTGCGCGATTGCTCAGTACTTAAAATTTAATTCTCTTTCTACCACTAATTAGTTGTATAACCTTGAGGAAGTCACTGGGTAGTATTAAGTATTACTTCTCTCATTTTGGATATAGGTAATAATACAGGTCTGTAAGAGAGAATTATTTTCTTTTTCCTGACACCCTCTTTGTAAACTTGTTCTACCTATGGTCTCCCACTCCACATGCCATAGGAGATTGGACCTGAATTACACAATATAATCTTCCAGCAAATGTTTATCTACCAGGTAGTGTTTTAGGACAAAATCAACAGAAAACCACATGCTCATGAAGCTTACATTCTAGAGACGTGTCAAGAAGATGAACACATAAAATAAATATATAGAAATATATTTATATATAATTTCAGAAGATGATTTGTGCTAGGGAGAAATTTAAACCATGGAACAAGCTTAGGAAATGTTGGGAGAGGAACTGCAATTTTAAATATGATGATCAAGAAAGGTATCACTAAGAAAGTGACATTTAAGCCAAGACTTGAAGGAAGTGAGAATGTGAGCCACACAGATTTCTAAAGGAAAAATATTTGCCTCAGAGGGAGAGCATACAGTTGAGAATGTACACAATGTGTGAGGAAGAGCCAAAAGTTGGTGTAGTTGAAGTCAAATAAACAAGATAAAAACTAAAAGGTTATGTGATCAGAAAAATACTCAGTGGGTAACAGAATCATATAGAATATAGTAAAATAAAACTGATTTTGCTAGAAGTGAGATTGCAAATCTGTCTAAAAATGTGATATGATATGACTTAAATTTTTCAAAGATAAGTCTACTTGTTTACTTTATATAATGAGATATAATGAGAGTGACTGCAGGGAACACAGACATGCAGAGAGGTGAAGTATCCTGCCAAAAAACATGGTCGTTTGATTTGAATTAGAGTGATTGAAAAACTGAGCAGCTATTATATTCTGGATGTTATTGAGAAGTCAAGTCATGTGGATTTGTTATTAGATTGGATATGGGCAGTAGGAAGGAAATGAATCAAACATGACTCCAAGGGAAAAAAATCAAACATTCAGGTTTGATATTTTACATTTTAATGCCTATTAGACATCCATGTGGAGGTATGCAATAGACAATTGGACACATAAGACTTTAATTCAGAGAAGGAATATATACTGAAAATAATTGCCCAAAGCAGAACCAGATTCTCTGTCTCCTGGATACTGGACTTATAACACAGAAGCTGATCCTAGTTGACATTAGAGTTTGAGATAGAGAGTTAAGTAAGAATTAGTGCTTTTAAAACATAAAACTAAAATAAAATTGCTATCGTGATGAGGCGAAAATAAGTATCTTACAGAGAAAACTACCTATATAGCAATAGAATGAAGAATGAAAAAACACACAATGATGATGAGCACCCAAGTCCAGAGAAACATCAGATGAACAGGAATCTGACAGTCATGCAATTAAATTCCATGACTCATTAGAATACAGAGGTGAACTATGTGATATTTTCCCTTAAACCAAATAATTGCAGATAAACAAAGCACTATACAAGTTTATCATGAGGATTAAATTAGATCATGTGTGTTAAAAACTCTAAAACTTTAAGTACCATAAAATTATAAGGTATAATATTTCAAAGTAGCTGAAAGTGTTGAGAAGTAAAATTGACTCCCAGGGTATGGGTGTGTATGTATATATATACACATATATATATATATATATATATACACATATATATATGTGTATATATATAGAGAGAGAGAGATCCATCTACCTATATACCTAACTAGGTGTGTTTATGTGTGTTACACATGTGTGTGTACTTGTAATAAAAAATACTTGGTAAAACTTTATAAGTTGCCATGAATGAGTACATGTTCTTTATGTTCACTTAAGATATTTTTCAGAAAATAGTACTTGAAGCCACTGGGTGATTCCCCCATTCATCTTCAGAAATATTAAAATGATGCCCTGTTTTTGAAAGATGACAGAACCATGAAGACAGATGAAATAATACCAGATTTTATCTTCTTAGCTATTAGCCTCCAGTGTCTTTTTCACTCAGAGCCAAAAGAAAACAACTTTCAGAGTTCAACAGATCATTTTACACCATAAAATGTGTTGACTTAACTTTGGTGATAATATTTGTAATAGTATTTATATAAAATTTGATGTCTTAAATGATGAATATGTTCAATCACACCTTACTCTCCTTTACCCCACTCCTTCTTTCTCGGAAGAATCCTAAGTTCAAGGTGAAAAATCTATTTTTCTTCAGAAATAGCAAAGTAAATATCAAAATATTCACTCACTGTAACTGTGTATTAAAAATTAATTTTAAAATACTTTCTCGTTACATATTTTTATAGAGCAAACAAAATAATTATTGAACTCCATTATTAATTAACCATTGATAGTACATCTTGCTGATAATGATGACAATTTTTTAAGTATATTATCCGTTCACTCTTTTGAGTGACTACACTCATATACATGCACATATTTGTGGGTTGGGCTCCTGAAAGAGCAATAGAGCTAATAACTGAAGTGAGCTGTCCTATAGTCCTATAGGACTAATCTAAATTTTTTGAATGATTCTTTCTATTATGATGCATTGCAAATATTTCAAAAAGTAACTAAAGATTAATAATAGGCCCCTGTATATCTATCATTCACCTTCAGTAATTATTAACTCATGGCAATTCTGGTTAAGTGTATAAAAAACCATTCAATCCCTATGTGAATTACTTTAAAACAAATTTCAGATATTATATCATTTCATTTCCAAAAGCATTTCTCAATGATAAGGACTCTCAAAATATAATTCTGGTGCACCCTGGTAGAATAGTGAAAAAGTTGATTGCCTCTGAAGGAGTGCAGGCCACTAATCACTGGGTTTAAGTCTTGGGTTCAGGTGGGCGAACAACTAGAGTGAACAACTAAATAAAAATAAAATAAAAATGCTTCTTTCTCTTCTCTTTTCTTACCTACACCTTTCCTTTAAAAAAATAAATAATAATAATAATAATAATCCCATTATTAAAAAAATCTAGAGGTGAGTAATGCTAAGTTCTAAATATCATCAAATTTTCAGTACATGTTCAGATTTTCAGATAACTCTTAATTCCTATGAATTAATTTGTGCAGTTCTCTTATTTGAATCAGTATCCAAGTAACAAGCAATGATTTTTTAGAATCTATTTTCATCTATCACTCCTCCTCCACCTCTTTTGGAGATTTATTTACATTTACTGTTGGTAATGTTGATATAGAGTCTGTATCTATTTTCAAAAGAGTAGACTTCACAAACGAGCACATTCAGAAAACACCAGATAGTAAATGGACTTTAAGTAAAGTCATAGTGACAAGCCCTTGTGACTTAGGCTGTTGAGATGACTAGGGTGTGGACCAGGTAAAACCCAAGGTCATGGGTTCATGACCTGATTTGGGGTCTGGGGGAGAATACCAAAACAAACAACTGAATTAATAACCACACTCTCCTCTTTTTTCCCTTTCATTCATTCTCTCTCTCTCCTACTTTACCTTCTTCCCTCTCTCCCTTCCATCCTTCTTTCTGCTCTTTAGATTAAAAAAAAAAAAAGAAGTTAAGGGAATGACTGAAAGACTTAAGAAAACAAAAAACAAGAGACCAGTAGACTCAAGATGGATTTGATGACCGTCTTCAAACACTTTAAATTCAGAATAAATATTAGCGCTAAAGAGTAGGCCAATGGATGGAATTTGTTTGTAGACAGACATATCAATATAACAATCAAAGCCATCAAAGAAGAATTGAGCATCTCAAGAGTATGAATCTTTGTCATTGAAGCAATTCCAGTGTATCTTAAATCACAGAATTTTAAAACAATGAAAAATAGTGTCTTCTTTTCCTATTTTAGAAAGTACTAGAATTTAGGCAGAATTTTTACTTCCTTTCTTCATGTTAGGTATTTCTCTTCGTGCTCTCATTTCTGTTGCACCTCTCTTCAAATGCATCCACTATTTATGTCTCACACATGCATATATATATAACTTGCTCACATTAGTTCTGGTGATTAATGGATTAGTAATCCATTCTAGATCTTCTTGATTTGTCTAAATTATAAATTCAAGTATCATATGAAAGGATGTTTCATGGAATTGAATTATTCTGGAAGACTAGGAGCTAAAGTACTAGATGGGGTTGTAAAATTAGAGCTAAACACAAATTGGAAAGTTTGTTCAGTAGTAAGTTAATAATAATTTCAAGGATACAGTCAGTGAAAAGACTCAGACCAAGCAGAGAATCCTGGACCTTGAGGGCAGCTCTCCTGGTTGTTTCTTCCCATGTCAGACAAGTTCTAAAATAAATAAGGTCTCCAAATAAGATATATGTGGTTCTTCACACAGTAATGAGTGTATCAAATTGAAATATCTTCATTTTATACTTCTGAGAGTTCTCTTACTTACATGGTATTCCTTGCAGACGCTCATGACTTAAGTATATAAGATTATATTTACTGTAGTTATAGGATCCTTAGCCAGAGCATCAAGATGACAGAGAATTTCAGAGGTAAGCTCTCTTCCTCCTAGCATATATCCTTAGTCTGTTTTCATGGGGATCCAGAGGACAAGGAGAAAATGCTGAGTTAACTGTCTTTTTTAAAATTTTCTCCCAGGTGTAAGCTTTATTTGTAAGCTTTATCCTCCCACTTTATTTGTAGGGGTTTGGGGGAAGTGTGTATTTTCATTTTTCCAGTCTCTGCACCATAAAGAACATGGTAAATCAACACTGAAATATTTAGCTAACAAACTACACTTCTCTACAATTTTTTTCTAGGATTCCTCTGTTAATATTTTAATCTTAGCTCCAATTCTAGCTCCTTCAACATGGACAAGCCTGAAGATAGTAGTATATATGCAACTCAATCACATTTCATTTCTTCCTTTCCCTAAAATAAACAATTAGAATATTTCTGCACCTTGCCCTATTTTGTGGTTGCCATATCATATGCTTTAGCATGTTAAGTTAAAAATGCTGTTAATTTGCTGGCATCTCCATAACGGTGTAGAGGTTCAATGCAATATTTATTGAGCAAGTGCAAATGACATACTTCTAATCTTAAGTGTTTAAGGTTCTGCTATCTACTTGTGCTTCTAATTGGTGGTTTTGAGTAGTTCATCAATATGTCAAGTTTTAGCAACTGTCTCCTGTCTGCACAGTTCATTTAATTAAGGGGAGTCATTTTAATTGTGGAGTGTTCACTCATGTGAAACACTACCATTGTTCAAAATTTCAACTCTGTTCAGAAAGAACAGACATGGAAAGGGAAAGCATTTGCACAAAACTAAGATAATCTGCTTTATGCCTTCTCCTTTTGTGATGTGCTTTTTGGCAAGTTGTTTGGAAATCATGTCATAGGCACATCACATTTCCCAATCTGTTTCTCTGCTATCAACAGTCTCTTCGATGACATTGCTCTCCCCAGTTTTGCAGCTGTTAAGACACTCAAAAGAAAGGTGGGGAGATGTAAATTAAGAGAATACAGGATATCTGCTGAATTTAGTTTCAATTATTAGAGTCCCTAGCAATTGCGCACTTAACTTAAAAAACTTAACATTTCATTAATGGTTAGGTATGTCGACTCCAGTTGGTTCAGTCCACCTACATCCCAGTAACCTGGGTTTGCGGGTGGCAACAAAGATGAACAACTAAATAAAATGGAGATAAAGTTCTTCCTCCTACTCTTCCTGTCTGCCTGCCTGTGCTTGCCTTCATTTGTGCCTGCACCTTGCCTTTAAAACAAACAAACAAAAACCTGGTCATTGACCATACTCAAGTGTTTCTTCGTAGATCCAGGTCTTTTCTTCTTTTTGCAGTAGACTTTATAGGAGAAGACAATAACCTCCTAAGATATAATCTTCTTTTTCCCTCTCTCCAACCTCTGCTAATAGTTTCAGATTCTACCACTAAGAGTTGATACCGATCTGCATGATCAGATAATAACAAAATAGCAAAAACCAAAACATCTTATACCTTCTTTTTCTTCTTGTATATCAGGTACTGTGTGAAGTCCTTTGATGAAATTACCTAATTTTAATCATCCCCAAAATGGTATGAGGAAGTTATTATTTTCATCTTGCAGATGAAGAAATAGCCTTCAAAGAAGTTGAATGAATTGGTCCAGAGTCTTTCTGCTAATCAGTGATTTGAACACTGATATTTGAAGTAACAGCATTCACACTCTTAACTCATGAGTCATTTTGCTTCACTAGGTAAGGGCTGTACACCTGCGTTTCAGATATGTTACTTTTCCTGAACACATCAGTATTATAGCCCCACGTCAATGAGAGAGAGCACAGCAGTCAGAGTCACCCTTATTTACACCACTTGTCATATGCCTTGTCTCCAGCAATGGAAACAAAAATCACTCTTAGTCTTTTCTTCCTACGTGCTTTTCTAAACTAAAACTGAAGACTCAATGAAAAAATAAAGAAGTTTTTTATCACTTTCCTCCCAAAGTTAGGTTACTCAGTCTAAGATAGCCAATATTTTCTCTGTTCCCTTGTAATCCTTTTGGCATTCTTAAAGTCAACACAGAGTATAATAACATCTGACTTTTCTCTAACCTTATTTCTAGATTAATTTGGGAAGGGCGAAATCAGAGAAGTATAAATTTTTAAAGGTCTCAGTTTTGTTCCTGAAATTTAAGAAAACTGCTTGTTATATATGAATATCTCGGCTGTATTCTTTTAAAAATTGTTCCCAAGAATAAGACTTGTTATATTCTGAACTGATTATGTCTTGTAATAAAACAGAGATTTTTTTCATTTCACTACTCAGTTCAGTAATTCTTAGTCACTTCAGCTTTGCTCTTCGCTCTCATGGGGAGTGGAATCACATCAAATTTATCCTAGTTCAAAAGTCATGTCATTAAAAAACTATGCTGCCATCTCTATAGATTTTGTTGAACTATTCCTAAAGTCTGCTTTTCTTTTATTTCCATTCTTAAATTACCCTCCTTGTTATGAACCTGTTTTTTCATATGTCATGCATGTCTCATTAGTCAAATATATTAAACAAACACGGGATCATTCCAGATGAACTTAAAGCCCATAGATAAAGACAAAGAAACATGAAAATCATTATAAAATATCATGTCAAAGGGTCAGAGAGGACTAATTACATAAGAAGGAATGCTGATACCCTGGCATAACATTGGATCCATGTATATATATTGGATCCATCTGCATCTCACACTTTGATTATCCTTAGTATCCATATCAAACTCAGAACTTCTGTATCATTTCTAATACCAGACACATTAGAGAGGCATTTTAAAATAACCCAGTTATTTGATCAAGAGCTACACTTTCTGCCCAAATTTATTTTCCAGATCTACTCCAGAAGATTAGGTAAATACTCTTAACAAAGTTAACACAGCATCCTTTTTTCAGCAATTAAAATGTCATAAGGTTTTACTTCTTTTGATTAAAAATTTAATGGTAAGAATTTCAAAAAAAATAAATTGTAGGGAATGCCTACCTTGACTTTTATATTTATTTTTTTTCATGATATATTCTATTAATTTTATTAAATAAAGGAAAAAATTAAAATCAATTCATAATCTTACTATCGAGTAAGATTTCTGTCTATATGCTTTCAGCATATTATTAGATGAATACAAGTAAAATATAATTTAAAAGAGAAAATATAATCATGCTGTAGGAACTATAAATTCACATATACTTCATGTGAGAATCTAAAAAATAAAACTCGCTGTTAACATTAATTCTAAAATACTTGTTTATAACAGAAGACCTATATTTTTCAGATAGGTTTTCTTGATGAAAAAAGAATATTTCCCAGATTCATTTTTAAATGAATTTATAAGACAGAAAGCATACTTTTTGGAAGCGTTGCTAAAACCCTTGTGTTCTGGAAAATGCAATAAGCAGTTTCATCTCTATGTGGGCCAATGTGAATGAATTCCAGCCTTTGTCTTCTCTCTGATTAATCTTTGCAGAGTATTTAATATTGTGTCTTGAGCTGTCCCAGATAGCTTCTTGGATGTTCCATCAGCTTTCTTATGTGACTATGATATAGCTAGAACTCCTCATATTTTGCCTCCAAATTCTTTCCAAGTTACAGTCTAGTTTAACATTGTCAGAAATTCTAAAGGTAAAGTTTGTGTGCAACAGACAAAAATGATACAAGCTTGATGATGCAGCTATAAAATAAAGTCATTAGTTGGGTGGCACAATGATTATGAGTTTCTAAGTCTAAGATACATATTTTTAATTCCATATAATTAACTTAAAGTAAAAGCAAGCAAACACACCCATTTAAAGAAATCACGTCGGGTAGCTCATAAGTTGAAGCACAGTATTTCTTTCTTTCTTTTTTTTTCTTCAGGAATGATGCAGGTAGTAATGAATCCGAACAGTCAGTCAGGCAGAAAAAGAGAAGAAGATGCATTCTATTTTATTTAGTTGTTCACCCTGGACTCAGGCCTCCATCCCATGAGTACATTGACCTGTACTCTTTGGAGGCGATGACCTAAATGCTACTCCACCAAAGGCACACCAAAGCACAATTATTTTTATTTTTATTTTTAAGGCACGCCTGTCCCTGTTTAAGTGTCTTGGAATTTAAATAAGGACTAACATAGGTTAAACTATTAAGTAAGTTAGTATGTTAATTATATTTTAAAGAAGAATCTACTCTACTAAAAGGAAGGAACAAAAGCTATTGATTTATTTAAATAATTCTTCAGAATAAATATATGTAAAGACAAAATTCTGTGAAACACTGTATACTTAGTATTTATTCATGGTAAAATTGTGACTTAACTTTTCTGATAAAACTGTCTGTCTAAGGTATAAGTTTCTTAAATCAACATAAAATAAGGAGGGCTTATTTAATGGGACAAATTTCTACTATGAAAGTCCTAATGTGGTCAGCATGAGAAAACCTCAGTTGGTTTATTCCAAGTCAAAGTTAATAGCTTTGTTAAGTTTTCTCTAGAAAGTTTAGGTAGCTTACTCTTCTGAAATACATTAGAAATGACTAAATTGCTCTCAGTCTAAATAAATATTCAAATACGTTAAAATTGAAAAGGCAGATTAAAAAATAGTTTAAAAGATTTGTAGGTAGGAATAAATAAGAAAGATTTGAAATGGGAAGAAAAAACAATTGGAAAAGACTTAAAATAGTTTTCAACCTCAAAAAATACTATTTCCCCTGCTAACAGTGCAAAAAAAGCAGAAAATATCACAACTTTAAAGACAAAACATATAATGCAAGCTGGAGGCAGAGACAGACGACAAAGCTTCATTATCATAAAAATTGTGGTTTATGCATTGTTTTTGTGTTTTCTTTATATTTTACCCTCCAAATCTTAGGAATTAATAATCTGTGATTAGTCTTCACAATTTTTCAAAGTGTGGTCCAAATAAATCATGAATCATAGCTACCTGGGAAACTTGCTAAAAGTATAAATTTCCATGTGTAGTTAATTGCTAACAACTATTTAGGAAACTTCTATAACAAAAATAAAAGAAGGCATAAAATAGATGAGGTAATTGGAAGCTCGAATTTCTCCCATTTTGACCAATATAATCAAAACTTTCCCTAAGAAAGTAATAAATTATGCTCAGTTCTAAATCTAGGTAATGGTGAAAGTGTGAAGAAATTCAGAAAACTTGAAAAATTAGGTTTCTGGTCTAACTTCAGAAGTTAAAAGTAAAGTCATTCCTATCTTGTATGATTTCTCAGAGATCAAATGTTCTGTTAGTGCTTGAAAGTTCTCTTTCTCTCTCTCATATGCAAAATACTTATACTCTCTTTTAAGCCTTCTTTAAAATTTGCAGTACAACATTTTTTGGTCAATGGCTAAGAAAATGAACTTCACCTGCCCCAAATATTTCCTTGGCAGGCGGTCTTGGCCCTGGAGCCTGGTACTGCTACCAAATGCATCCTTTCTTTAGACGGAGGCATTGTTGCCACTGAAAGATTTCTCCTTGGCCATCATTTAGGGGTTATACCGTTGTGATGTAACCCAACATATTTTTTCTCCAACCTTAACACACACACACACACACACACACACACACACACACATATGTATCTAACCTAGGGATATTTTAAAACTGCAGACTCATGTTCAGTAGGTTAAGGTGGGGTTTAAGAATGTTAATTTCTAGCTGGTTCTCATGGAAGTTTGACATCATTGGTCCATGACATGCACTAATGCTCTTTATCTTGATCACACAGTTTCAATCATAGAAGAGATCCCTACAGGATTTGGAATTAACTTCTGATTTTTCATTCCTTTAAAGAACACTGGAAAACTGACTGGAGATAGTAGAATATCCCCTTTTTAAAGGGGTTCTTCGAGAAACTTAATGAAGTTTGTGGATTTCTGGAGAAGTGGGGTGAAAAGCAGGACCAAAAGGAGGAATTACAGGTCATAAAATATGTTTCACTGACAATACAATTTTCTAACATTGATATCAATGAGAGGATTTGGATTAGGGCTGATGAAGAAGACACTAACAAAATTACAGTAGACTAAAAACTACTGTGCATTTTATCTTTTGACATAAACATTTTTCAAGACTTAAGATAACCTAAAGAACTTTGCTCTTAATTTTTTACTTTGGGTTTTCAAACTTAATTTTGTTGTGCACATTCAATTATGTCAAAGTCATTAATATTAACAACTGAACAAAATTTTAAGCTTAATAATAATGACTTGCATCACTTTTGCTTCCTTATATGTCAAGCCTCATAGTGCTTATCAATTTTCTCAAGAGAAATACAAATATGTGTTGTATCTGGCAGTGATCAACTTTGCTGAAATGTGCCAATAATTACCTATAAACATATTCTCTTAGCTACAGAAAGCTCATTTTATTCTTATTCTGTATGAATAATTAAGTTTGCACATATTCCATTTATCAGAATAACAACTGAGATATGACTAACATCTATAGGAATGACTATAGAATTCACTGTTATTTTTAACATGTAGATTATTTAAAACTAATTCTACTTAATTTTGCACGATTATCCTATCCTCTTTGTCCCCCAACTTCCCATCTTTTTGTCTTTATAATTCAAAATTCAGTTTTATTAGCTGCTTCTACTTATTTATAATGACAAGGTTAAATAAAATGTCTGTGTTAAGTACTTAATCCCTAATAGAGCTTTAAAATATAGAAACAAAACAGTACACATGTGGAAAATGTATATCTGTTTTAAGGACTTAGAGTTAAAACCATGAAATTGAAAAATTCATCTTCTCTTGTCTTAAAGTGTCTGACTTTTCTGTATTAATAATCTTTCTTTTCCTACATCAACTAACTACAAAAGAGAAAAGACAAATTAGAGTGCACAGGAATTGGCAAATTGTTCATGCTGAATTCCTTTCCAAAAGTAGTAAAGACAGAAAAGATATTATGTAGGAGCATCATAACTAAGTATAATGAAAATGACTAGAAGTCGAAGACACTCAATCAGCTGTAATAGAATAATCTTCTGTTGGTTTTCTCAAGGCTACAAATATCTTTAGATTCTGTAGATACTCCATCAAGAAGAATTCCTTGAAACACTGGCAAGAAGTAAAGTTATGGGCACAGATGCGCCTCTCAGTCAATAATCTTACAGAGGCAGCTGTATTGATTCTTTAGTAATTTGAGCAGTTCAAGTGTAATCGTCTATATCCTCAAGCCATTTCATTATTTTTCTACTATGTAGGTAGAGACCAAGTAAATGCTAGGGAATGACTCACGGCTTGCAAGGAGTGATTGTATGTAAACATAGACTCATCCACAAGAAGGAGTGAAAAAACAACACAAAAATGGCATCATTAAAATATTTTTGTCAAATAATTATGTAATACAATCTTTTCAGGAGAGAATAATGCCCAATCTATCTTTGTACCAAAGCAATGGAGAGTCTGTTTTGTTTTCTTTTTTTAAAGGCAAGTTATAGGCAGGAATGAAGGCTAGTAGGTAAGCAGGAAGGGAGAGGAAGAAGAATAATTTTAATTTATTTCTATTAAATGCAAACTCAAGTCCTTGAGATGTCTGTGGACTACACAGTAAGAAATGGCAGATCAAACCACTTCTCCACCCCACCAGGGAACTCCAGAAAAGTTGTTTGAATGTAAGATATGAGGGCAGTCTAGAATGATGTCTATGCTCATGTGAATAACAACCATTTTCTTGGGCATCCATGTAAGTCTCAGTTACTTTTCATGATAAAAGTTATGATAAAAATAGTTCCTAACCCATAACTGAAATTTAAAGATAATTTCTGAAAGACGTATCACATAAAATGTTTGGTTCATATGAATTCACTTTAAGTTCTTAGCTATTATTATATACCCTCAACTTTAAGAAACAATTGATTCTTAAACACATTATCAATTTAATAAAAATGTTTCAAGGAATATACTCTCTTAAATTATAGAAATATGTAAGATGCATTCCAAGTTCAGGGGAAATTATTCTGATTAAAAGTACTAGAATGCAAGAAATTTGCTGTTATCATTTTCTCACTTCTCTTTTATTGCAATGCTACATGAGTGTAACTAAAATAATGTGTGCATTTGTATACTTATTATATGTATATTAATTAGAGAAAATAGTTAATATATAGTGTGAAATAAGAATGCTATATTAAAGAATAAGAGTTTATGTCTCATTAGTACACCAAAAATAACACCTAGTGACATTTCTCAAAGATATGAATTATCAATCACTACAATTGTACTGACATTGAAAAAATTGCTTATGTTCTATTCTTAATTTTAATTCATCATAGCAGTCTTTTCAAGTCATCTGTTAATTGCCATATCTGTTGGTTTAAACTTCTTTATTCAACTTACTTAAAATTTGTATCTAGTCTATGAAATGGAATAAGAAAATTTTATACTTCATAAAATAAAACTACCATATCTTCAGATTCTGTCAAGGATATTTGGGGAAAAAATATTTGCTTGTCAAATTATGATTCCAGAGCTGCTATGTGGTTGATAATTATGTTCATAGACAAGGTTTTCTTATATTTAAAAAGTAATTTCTTTAACAAGAAAGTAAAACTTCATAAGTTCATTATTAATAAAATTAAATATTGCTTGGATATGGAAATATCTTTTCTTCAAGGAAAGATATATAGTAAGAATCTAAAATATCTATAAAAAGCCACATATGCATCTGGATCTAATAAATTCATTTAATCTTTCCCTTTCTCTCTCCTCAGAATCCCAGTAAATGAAAAATTATTATGTGACAATGACAGAAGCAAGTACAGATTTAGATACTGGTACTGTTGGAAACCACCTATTTTTTATAAATCCGTGTATAAAAAAGTTACATTCAAGGATAAATCTAAAATGATAAAACTCTTCATGAAGTAACACTTGATCTTTCATCTCGCTATACAAACATACATTATTCTCTATCTTTCCCTGGCCCCTGCATAATGAGTTGCAACAGAATACCAATTATTTTTCCCTCTAGTGGCAGAAGAGCCTACAGAAGGAAGATGATTCATAAAAGGTGAATCAAATGTGCAAAAACAGAGTAAAACAAAACCGGCATCCATTGATGCCATGTTAAAAAAATACTTGGTGATAAATGCATATAACAGAGTATGGCTATTTTGTAGGTAATATTAACACAGAAGTTTCTTTATGCCAAAGAAATCACTAAGTATGCAAATGAAGAAACAGCTGAGAGGAATGATATTTTTCCCACACTGTTATTATCGTGTATCTTTGTAATTTATTGCCATTTTTCCTAGTGGTAGACATCAATCAACCTCACAATCTCCAAGTTGAGGCATTGTGTTGTAGAAACATACAGGTTTGTTTAACGATAGTTGCAATTGCACATGAGTCCCACGCTAAGGAAGATCCTGTGCTTAGTTTAATGGTCTACTCTTGCAGACTTTAGATTTTAAATAATTTTGCATTTGAACTTGGGTTTTGTAAGAGAAGTGTGATGGGACAATGAATCATGAATTTCAGTGGAAAGTAAATGTGTGATGTGTATGTGTATTCCTCATTCTCATACATCATTTTCTGTGTCCGCTGAGCATGGAATTCTGTTGTGCCATAGCACATGGGAGTCTCACAATGAGTACAAGGTAATTGTATGCATCTGAAACTGAATAATCAGGGGAAATGTTAGTCCTCAGAAGTTTCCCATTTGAACTAGCATTTACTTTAAACACAGGTAGAAATTATCTAGAAAACTCAAAAAACTGAGCAATCAATATAATTTATTTTCTAAAGTGTGTTTATTTCTTCTATTAGCTAATACATTATGCTGAAAATTATGATACTAAAACAAAGTATAGGTTGAATGACCATATCTTTTTTTTCTTTCCTCCATCTTACAAATCAATAAGGCAAAGGTAGAATGTTCTTTTAACAACCATTGATAGTCTGAGGAGTTTCAAATCTGTTTAGCTATACCAGAACTATTATTTATACACTAAATTCATGTGGTCACTTACAACTAAGACACCTCCTCTTGCATCATCTATATGCTCTTAAAAATATTAGTTTGCACTAAAAATCACTGCCCATTCACCCCTGGCTTTGTCAAAATATCCTTCTCTCTTTTCTCCATTTTTAATTAGTAGCTATATAATATTCAGTCATTCTAGCCAGAATCTTAGACTTATTTTAAATTCCTACCTTTATTTCATCCTCCATATCCAATCAAATGCCATGTTTTATTAATATTATCTTATAAAATACTTTGAATCTTTCTCTTTTTCTCTATCCACTGTGAATTTTGAGTGTACACTCATCTTTTAGGCCTGGATTATCATTTTTTACTATTATATATTCCTCCAATTTATCCAAAGACTATACTGCCAGAGTAACATATCTAGAAGAAAAATAGCTTTTTACTAATAAGTTCTCAAAATACGTGAATAATTCCTGACCACTTTCAGACACAAAGTCTGCCATATTTAAGTTTTCTTATAAGTACCTTCAAGTGAAGTTTCCGTGTTTTTCTCCACACTTACATCTTGTCTTTTCCTTTTGCATCTAATGCTCCAACCATAAGCAACTACTTAAATTTCCTAAACTTATTTGCCCCTTTTCTAAATTTTTGTACACTCATTCATTTAAAATATGCCTTGTACTTTCTTTATTCCGGATGTTATACAAGCAGCAGACAAATTAAAAGAAACAACATTGTTATCTTTAGCTACTTCATAATGTATTTAGAAAAATAATTTAAGCCTAGGAGACTCTTTGGGGACCTGCAGATCAATGATTTGAAATGTAAAGGGAGAAAATTAAAATCAGAGCTATCAAAGGATGTATCAAAGAGAACCACAACTCTACCGGGCAGCTCTTTCCTATGCGTTGAGTCAGTGATTCAATTTCTTCCTACACGGGGACACTGCGGCGTGTAACACATGTCCATAAGCCTGTTGAAAGGAGAACCAACACATTCCAGTCTGGCCTGCAAGGAGCTCATGATGCTTTCATTCACATCACATTGACTAGAATCTAGCCGCATGAGCCTTACCTCACTTGAGAGGCAGGGGAGTAATGTCTTCCATTGTACTTTGTTAAATGAAATAATACTAATGAGCAACAAGCAAGGTTCTGCCACCTCTATGGCAGGAAGAGTAGACCCTGGGATTTTCTCCCTGTGCTTTTTTTAGGGGTTTTGCCAGTTCAAGGAAGTATGTATTGTTATTTTCAGAAAAATGTATACCATTTTTAGTTGTTTCATGCAGAAGATCAGTCTAGCTACCTTGTGTATCATGTGGTAGGAAAGAGGAGGCAGAATTTTATGTTTTTGTTAATTTTACCTCATTTTTTTAATTGTGAGTCTTTAATTTCAATCTCTCTTAAATGCAGACATTGATTACTATTCAAAGTGCATTCAATCATTTTCAGGTGCTGTTTCCTAATTGCATATTAAGACCTCTTGTCCTCATCAAAATTATTGATAAAAATGTTCAATAGGACAGATTTCAGGCCAAAATAGAATTATGGGCCTTTGTAGAGAAGAACAGTTTGCATCAGTTCCCAAAGCCAGGGGAGAATGCCAGCTCCTTGGAGGACAGCAGAGGTCATTGCTGTGTCAACCATCAGGAAAGATAACCAAACACTTCTTCCTATTGCATATTGGTTCTGGTGTCACTAAAATTCAATGCCATCAAGTACTGGAAGAAACAATGACTTTACTTATCTAGAGAGAGGAAAGAACAAGATCAGCTCCAACAGCATTTGCAGGTTCCCTTAACAAGGCCCCCATCAACCACCCCAAACCTCCCTTCACCTGATACAGAGCAGTTGATCTGTTTGCACACTGCTTCTAAAACAGGATGCTAACTAGTGGAATATGATTACTGGAAACTGGAGAGAGTTGTCTCTGAGGGTCATTAACACACATAAGCTTAAGCAAAAAAAAAAAAAAAAAAAAGGGAGCACACCTTGAGTCTGAAATAGAGAAAGATATTGTTATTACAGAAGTGATAACGTTGGTGCAATCTGTGTGGGTTCTTTATCTCACGGTAGGAAGTGTTCCAGGGTCAAGGGCCACTCCTATGTCTGAGAGGGGTCTGCTCATGAGTATGATTTCCCAGCATCCTTTCTCCACATGAAGGTTGAAAAAACACAGACATCTAAACTGGTTGCTTTGATAATGTGCTCTATCTTCATCAGGATTTTTGCAACTATACATTCAAGAGTTATATTTTACTACTGCCTACATTCTTGAGCCATTTTCTAGCTGCCCAAAAAGCATCTCATCCCCTTCCCTGAAACTTTTAAAAGATTTTGTAAATTAGTTTTCATATCTGATTAGATTGTTACTATTTTAATTTTAAAGCAATGCTTCATCTCCCAGAATGAGCCATACTAAGTAAGTTCTGCATTTGTTAGTTCATGGCTGCTGCTAAAGGCAAATTTGGCAGCCAAAGGCAAATTTGTATCAAACACTGGTTGAGAAACATCATTGGTTCCAGACTAGGACCTGAAGCAGCAATAAACAGTTCAGTTTAGCAAACTTGAAATATACAATGAGTTCACAGGTCAACCAATATGTTCAATGAAGCTGTGGTAAGTATAGATGTTCTGTCCTCTCATTTCTAGCAAAATTACATCTCATGCTTTCTGGGAAAGCAATTCCGTATTTTTTGTCTTCCTCTGTTCTACTCAAGGGTAAATAATCTCCTCTCCTCATCATCTCCAATTAGTTTTTAAAGTAGGCTTTTTTTTTCTTTCTTTTTTTCTTACACTCTTTTTTTGTTGCCCTGTTTATATTAGTTTGCAAAGTAAAATATAAAACCGGCTTGAAAGTCTACTTTAAATTTGGAAAACCAAGAATGAGATAATAGATAAGCAAAATGCTTAGGTTTAAAGATACCATCTCAAGGTTTTCAGATTAAATTGTGAGGGCTTAATTATCTTGTTATTTTGATTATTTTCACTCCACATCCATACGCTGAAACAAAGAGAATTAAATTGCATTCTGAAGTCCCTTTGTGCTATTCCTTGAACTATTGTTCCTTTCACACTTTGGAATTAGTATTCATCTGTATATTTCACCAAGCGAAACTAGAGCATTCCAAAATAAATTAAACAGCTTGCATTTATATGAAGTCTGTTTACATTACGGCTGATTCATATCTACTAAAATCTGAAACATACTTTATCAAATTTAAATCATTCCAGAACTCAGAGACACACATTTTTACTTCCTTGTGCATTGATGCACATAAAACAAATTTACTTAATATGATTATTGGATTAAAATATCATCTTGAGAGATGAAATTATTCTTTCTTCACAACAAATATTGTTGGTTTTAACATATAAAATGTAGTTTTCCCAGGTGAAGTGATCTAGTCCTTCATTTTTTATTAGTGATATAGTTCATATGACTCATGAAATTAAACATGTATCTATCACAATTGATCTAATCTTTCTTCTATTCATAGTACATAAGTGTCATAACTACGATATCTTATGGAAGCTGTTTAGCATAGCTTTTGTTAAAATTATCAAAAACAAAGCCTGGCTGACTTGATCACAAAGATTCAACATGAAGAAGGCAGCGTGCAATTTCTGCCTTCCTTGCTGGTGAGAAGGTTGAGACCATGGGGAAGGTCTTATCAAAGTTACATATTTTCATATTTCTCATCTTGAAATGAGATCCTGTGAATAAGAAGGTGGGCGAGTATTGGGAACCTAACAGGATTATCTCTTTTAGTATGAGGGATTGTAAGATTCTTGAAGTATTCTTTCCAGCCATACTAAATATTGATACAAGCCTCTAAGATAAGCTCAGCTTGACACCCACTTTGTAAATATCAAGTAACGTTATGGTGGCACAGAAAGTAGAAGACAATCCTGAGACAGTGTTTCTAGTCATGTTATATGGACGATTTTCTGATGTTTGTAAGTTTCTAAATGCCCTGTAACAAGGAAAAAGCTTCGCAGAAAGTCGGAGTCTGAGGATTCAGGACAGAAAGATCACCATTTGCATGATCTCCCTAAATAAAAACAGATGAGCACAAACTTCAAAATAGATGCAAGAGAAACACCAATAAAAAGTCTGATGGAGCCAGATGAATCATTGTGATCTCCACTTAGAGAGCAGACCAAATCTTTTACTATGGTCCCTTCGCAATTCCTAATCCCCACAAATAGAAGCAAGCGCATGCCTAAGAGGTACTCTTCAGAGGTGTTAGGGGTTGGGCAATTAAAAGGAAGGATGCTATTTAATCCAGAAGAGATATAATGGTAAATATAAAGGAATACTCAAGCATCATCTTTTCCTTCCTCCCACACTAGGAAGGGTACATTCATTACATAGTTATTGCCTCTCTTTTGTATATTTAAGCATTATGTGAAAATGTCTGCAGCTACACTAATAAATTATATATATATATATAATGTTTAAGTTAAAGTTATTCTGTATCATGGTCAGAGGACACAGATTTTTTAGAAAAACAGTCAAATCAGTTCCTATAATTTTCACTAAAACTATAAGAATATGTGTAACTTTTCTCTCCCTGAAGACTTCCACAAAAGTAATTAATTAGCACAGCAACTAATCAGGTAGGTTATTCAATTTGGAGATAATTCTCTTAACAATATTTGATACTGAATTGAAAAACATTTCTTTAGAAATTCTACCTGAAATCCTAATTCTGCACTCCAAAGCAGTGAAAGACAAATTATATTTCTCTTGACAGGATTTCAACATCTGAAAATATTATTAAGCTATAAGAACTCTTCTCTGAGCTAAACAGGCAGGTTGTTACTCATAATGCATCCTTCTGATTCTTTGTTGTCCTAGGGTCCCTTATGGCTGCTTTACACCTGTGGGAGGTAATAAAGATTTAAATTTTATATGCATTGTTGATTCAAAAGCTTTGCATAAACACCATGCATCTAGTCCTCTGTGTGCACGGGATATTATTCAGGACCTGGTGTGGAAGAGTTGCAAGCTAGTGGCATCGGGTCCATATAGAACTGGCAGCTAAGGGAATGATGCACTAAAAAGAACAACTGCTTCCTCTACTTCTTACTGAGACATAAATTGATGGTGTCATTTGCTCAAGCAAAAGATAGGGAAAACAGAAATCTCCTTTGTCATGAGATTGTATGAGGCTGATTTATACTAGCAATGCCAAAATTCTGCAATCTGAATCTTTGCAATGTTGTCATATTCTTGCTTTAGTCCATAAATATTTACTGCACATCTACCATATTTGGGACATGTCCTATAAACAAGGTAGCTAGCTGTAAACAAACAAAAGATACAAAAGATCCCTGCCCTAATGCAGGTTGCATTCTAGCACAAAATTAACATCTGTAACTTTACTTATAACTACAAATATTTGCAAAGTAAACTATACTAGGATCGCATTATACAATAAAAAATCTTAAAGTAACGACTCTGTGTGCTTTTTAAATAACGCTCACTTAGTTATTCTTCAATGTATATATTAAATCTGGAAATATATTAATAAGCCTCAATTGAGAATGCAGTTTACTTTCATAAAATATATGAATAACTAGTTTTATAAGTTAATTATTATATGTGAATCATTTTGAATCCTTTTTTCTTATAAGATTTCTTCTATTTTCATTATTTTTTTCTTTTCAATGTATGTATGTTGTCACTCAAAATAATGATGATTATATACAAGATGTGTATTGAAGGCTTAATGTGTAGCGAACATTTTCTAATGTATAATTTGTAAGGTTGGTAGTAGTGTTATTTTATTTTGCAATAGAGAAAATCTATATAGCAAAGGTAATTCACTAATCACATGACAGATATCAGAGTTGGGTTTGAAACCATGATCTGTTTGAGTTACATATCTGGGCACTCAAAAATTGCATCCTCACTTTAATTATGTACAATTTTCTCATGGGTTCTACACTTCCATATTATTAGAATTTATCACAAAAAAGATAATTATTCAGTCAAGTAGTAACTATTCAGTTAAGTAACTTAACATAAGTTAGGCAGTCACTATAAACTACACGTGTTTATAGTAGTAAACTCATAAAACTCATAAAATCACTCTTTAAAAAAATACAGTTCCTAGGACTTTGTCTTTAGGAAACTATATTTAAAATCTTTAAGTATAAAGGGATACATGTTTAAAAATAAAACATTTGAAGTCAAAATATAAATATATTTGGAATGTTTTCATATTGCAAAGAATATGGATAACAAATGGTTAAAAACTTATTTAATGTCTTATAAAAGAATATTACAAAGGAATGGAAATAAGATCCTATAGAGAAGACAATAAATCTACCTTTTATCTTTCCTCCCCTGAATGAGGACCACCTCCCATTTTGCTCTACTGTTGGGAGAGAGCCTGGAGCAATAAGCTAATGGTTCACAGCATGAAGCAGGCAGTCTTAATGTCCCTGCAGTCTTAATGTCCTCTCTTAGTTCTAAAGATCTTAGAAGTAGTGCCTCAAGAAGTGATCAACATTGTAGCTGCCTTTTAGTTTCACTGTTTTTTTTTTTTTCCAGGGACTTATGAAAAGTATCATTTTATTCTCAGAAAAACCTGATATTAAAAGGATTATTCTGGGATTGTATTTGACCTGGATACAAATTTTCTCATAGTGTCAAGTATCATGTAGGTCAAAGACAATTATTTGATGAGTTTCAGTTACTCCATAATCTTTCAGAATGTATCCTCTTTGTCAAAGCTTCTCACACTTTTTTACACTTCACCATTGCTATTTTTTAGAATGGTAGGTATTGATTCTACAATATTTAGGTCATTTTTTTCCTACAATAAAAAGCATGTTAGCAGCAAAACATCTCCATATGAAGGTTAAAAACTCCATTTCCTATTTTAGTGAGAATACCTATAGGTCTCAATACAAATGCACAAACCTCTGGTCACTTTTACTTATTTTTTAGTCTAAGATTGATTTTTAAAATTACCAAAAAAAACCAACTTTATTCTCTTATAAATATTTTGTCATAAGATTTCATTCTAATACAGTACTACACTTAAGAAAGATGACATAGGTCTTTTACAGAATACTTTTGTATTCAATCTCATATTTTCAATCTTTCTACATCTAAGAGTCAATTTCTCTTCTTTCCAGTTTAGAAAATTATATGAGATAGCAAATTAAATTATTTTCTTTGTAGGTTGGCCTCCCCTAAAAATTGGTCAGAAAGACTTTTTCCCCTAATACATTCAGAACAGGGTTTTCCAATACATGTGACTTTGGTATGTGGAATGAAGGTCAGTCAAGGCCCCCACAGGTCTGGGGAGAAATTGTTAACATTATCTTAAAGAGCATGCATTACCCGGATTTGCAATCCACTTCTCAGATTGTTCCATTTAATCAGAATTTAGTCATGTAAATTCTCCATACAAATATAATTAAACTTGGTCTTTTAGTCCGGCCAATCTGTTATATAAATCTGTTTCCTCAACTAGCCCAAGAAGCATCCAAAAGAAAGGGTTAATTTACAGCTGCATTATCAACATGCAGACTAACAACTAGCACATAGTATTCTATAAATATTGCAAGAATTAGTGTATAAAAATGAAATGTATTGCATTATCCCTCCTCCCTATCAATACAAAATCAGTAGCTAAGCAAACTGGAAAAAAAAAAAAAAACTTTATATACCAGACATAGGCATATATACATATATAAATATATATATATAAATATAAATATATGTATATATATGCAGTAAGTCTAAAGCATTGTATTTAAAGAGTCACAATAACCTTTTCTTTAAAGAGTCACAATAACATTTTCTTTAAAGATATCATCTCAGGTATGAGTAATGTTTTTTTCTGTTTCTGGTTCTCTCTCTCCCTCTCTCTTGCGTGTGTGTGTTGCACGCACACACACACACACACACACACACACAGTCTAGAAAGACTCTTGAGATGCATTATTGCTCTTTGTGCAAAAGGATCCACACAATCTGAACATAAATTCTATTTTAAGAAGATCACACACAAAAAGCTTTTATTCCTCACAGCACCTCCAAGTACCATGCATATTATTGTTCCAAGACTGGGTTTACATTAGAGCTTACAGGATGCTGCTCTCATCATTGACTCAATTTTTATTAGAATTGAATTGCCCTCTTCACTTATTTCTAAATCTCTTGATTTAGATTCTATAAGCAATGAAAATCCAAATGCATTACCAAACAGAGTTAACTCTCCATGTCACTATTGGCTTAAATATGACTTCATGAATAAAATTAATTTGCAATTGATTATAAGAATATAAATATGTGGTTAAGCTTTTAAGTGGTTTTTCTGACAGAGGGGAAAAGTTAGAATTAAAATATTTGGTCTTGCGTCTCCTACATAATTCATACTACTTCTGGAAATAAGTGAATTATTTTTCCAAGTGATTCGACCTAATTAAAAATTGATCAAATTTAGACCTGGGAATTTGTTTATAGTTTTCTATGTTATTGTGCATGTTTATGTCCTTTTGTCTATCGTGAGCATTGAGAAAATGGGAGAAAATATAAAGGGATGAGGGTGTGTGAAGAGCTGTTAGTTTAGGAGCTTGGTGTAGACTGAAGGCATGAAAATCTTACGAATAATCTATAAGAATTCAAGTATTGCAATTTCTGTTTTCCTTTTTTTCAGTTTTTTTAACTTTCTTCTCTCTATCACTCATTTGTTCAAAAATTAATTATTGAAATAGGAGCTTGGTGTAGACTGAAGGCATGAAAATCTTATGAATAATCTACAAGAATTCAAGTATTGCAATTTCTGTTTTCCTTTTTTTCAGTTTTTTTAACTTTCTTCTCTCTTTCACTCATTTGTTCAAAAATTAATTATTGAAAACCTGATACATGATAGATAAGTTATACATGAAAAACATAGTTTTGAAAAATAGGCAGACTATCCCTTTCTAACAAAGCTTTAATTATGGTGGTAGGAGAAAAAGATAATTAACAAATAACAAAATATAGACTGAAACTTATGGTGATAAATCTATAGAGTGTGGGTAATCAGGATTGATCTCCCCGAGGTTGCAAGATTTGAGATGTGAAAACAAGAAGGAGTCTGTGGAAATCCGAATAAAAAGCATTGTGTATTGCAATATCTGTAAGTGATAAACAAGTTCTGTTCAAGGAACAGAAATAAAATCAGTAAATATGGTAAAGGTAAGAGAGGCTCTGTTATTTCTCTTTGGCCTGTGGTTCTGATTTTAAGGCTTATCCACCAAGTTTCCACTTCTACCTGATATTTTATCTTTGCCCTTGTCACTGCAACCAGATGATTAATAGTGCTTTTTATGGGTACTCTAGCAAATACATCATTTTAGACTTTTATTGGGCACAAAGAACAGAGAGCACAACATTTCAGTCTCCAGTATTTTGATGAAAAAATACTGTTATTTACTCTAAGTAACAGAAGCCATTTATTTTTAAATATAAAAACTATGGAGAAACCCTGGTCTGAACTGATTCGTGTTTATCTTTCTCTGTCATTTACAGGTTGCTTGTAAGCTTTGCATGATTGGGGGCACTCTTCCGATTCATTAAAGTTGTTAGATTCCAAGTGCTGTTTTTCACACAGGAAACTTTTGCCGCTTGCTTGAAACTATAGGTGATACCTGGCTCTCCTAAATTGCAGCACATCACTCTCATCTGCTTTTTGAGCCCAAAGCATTCATTTTCCTCCCATGTAACAATTTCTTTCTCTTCTAGAATTACTTGCTCTACATTTTATGACACAGAGTCAAAGATTTGAAGGTACTGAGAAAGGGTTCTTTCACTTTTCATTGTTTTTGCTCTTGGTCAATTTGTTTGTCTTATATGACTTTAATATACTATGTTTTCACATTAAAGTAAACTAATAATATATCATGAGTTTATGTATGGAAAAGATGTAGCAGACTGCCAAACACAGGCCAGCACAATGGTACAGATTATCTACTATCCTCACCCTCCTCTGCATGTCCATCTTTTGAGTACTTTTTTTTCAGTGCAGCAGGAGATCTCCTGGCATCTTGTTAGAAATGTTATCTGATATTGCTGAATCAGAAACTCTGAGTCGTGGCCCAGAAATATGTGTTTTCCAAATGCTCTCAATGATTTGGATGTATGCAAATGTTGCATTAGTGGAAATACATTTTTTTAATTTGTTGCTAGTTGTTTATAATTAATTTCCTCGGATGTCTTGGAGTGAATGGTTCAGAAATTTGCAATATCCCTTTATAGAAAAAAGTTCCTAGATAATTACTTGAAACAAAATTACACGTTTAGAACATATTTCATATGCAATGCAAATAAAAGGTAAGCAAACAAAAAAATAATTTCCCTTAAATATAACTCTAGTTATCTGACACTAGAATGAAAACTCTTAGAACAGGCAATGAAGGTATAATTACTACTAGAAAGTTTTCATGCTGTCTTTAACTCTTATACAAATTAAAAGTTAGCCAAATAGTAGAAATTAATTAAACATGTATGTTTTATAAATTCAAAAATTATACTTATAATTTTAAAATGCAATGTGATCATGAACATTCTATGAATTTTTCCACTTTATCAAAGTTCAAACTTTCTGACTGAAGAAGCAACTAAGATTTACTTGCACAAGTTATGGGAAAAGTTTAATTCTACTTAATATGTGTAGCTTACTACTTCTCTTCCATGCCAAATTAGTGTGCTAAAGAAAGATAAAAAAATAGGCTTTATCAGCAGAACATATTCATATACAGGATTGTTACTAGGATGTTATGATTTTTGTGAAAACTCTGGTATATGCATGAAATAATTAACAAGGGATGTGGCAATTAAGAGTAACATCTGCAATTGTAATGCAGGATAAATGGATCTAAGTAACTTGTCCTTATGTCATGATCTAAAACCAGTGTTTCTAACACATTTCTTTTTTAGCAATAGAATTTTCTTTTCTAATGCAATCTCATAAGGAACACAAATATATACATTTAATTCAACCAAATTAGCATAAATTTGTTTTACTTACAGTTCAAATGCATATCTGTTTTTGTAAGGATGTTTTCAATGCTTAAAGCCTTGAAAAATAGAGTGTCTACCTCTAGAGTAAATGGTAGATTTGTATACTGGCAAAGTAATGCTTTCCTCTGAAACAGAGGGCACATTTCTTTTTCAGTCTATTATAAAAGATTCGGGTTCTCTATGCACAATGTCCTCAGGTGTAATGCCAACTCTTGTGTTAATGTATTCATTTGAATACTCCACTTTGCCCTATGTCACCTGGGAAACACGGGCCAATGAAAATTTAAGTACTATGGTTATTGTCATTGCTGTAATAAATCCTCTTTCTGACCTAGGACACTTAAGTCTTCTGCTTTTGCCTATGAAACAGCATCAAATTAACTTTTTAAGCTTGCATGTTGACCTTTCACAGTTCATGACACATGTAGCTGAGTCTCCCATTCTTTCATCTTTTTATATTCTAATGTAGTTGAATTTATTTAAAAGTGAAATTTCAGTACATAGGTACCTATCTACCAGTGGTGATGTATAATAGCTCCCATGCAGCTTAAGTGTTTCTCGGACTAAGAAAAAAAAAAAATTGAAGAACCAGTAGACATTTTCTTTCAAATATTGAATCACAAATGGTACTAACCAACTGTACCACTTCTTTGTTATATGCATAAATTAACAAAATTAGAAAACAAAGCCTCCTGAAACCTATAATAAAAACTGACACTATTCATGATATAGAACAATGCAACAAAAACCTGTTAAATCTCCATTGTACAGAAGTTCTCCCAAGACAGGAACATTCACAAGCAGGCATTCTAAGGCAGCAGCTGTCATTTATCTGAGTGTAACACAGGTGTCTGGTAGAAATGTTCTTATGTGGATAAATAGATCCAGACCATATGTTTTGTTTGTTTTAACCAGTCATGAGTTAACTTGACAGCATTTCTATTCTACATAGATGTTTTATAATAATTTATATACATATGTGTCAAATAAGAATTACTTGTTTGCAATAACCTATAGGAATACCTTCTGTGCCACAGTTTTCTATTTTAAGTGTGTAAATAAACTTTCTTTCAATTTCTCTTTCATGAGCATATTTCAAAGGTTTGAAATTGCAGATCTGATATATTTCTTCACTTTTGGAATCCAAGGAAATGACACAATGTCAAGATCTAGGACGCACTGTACCTGGCTTCCAGGTCACAGCACAATAGCAAAAGATCAGGAGTATCTATTATGTAACTTATTTCAATAAATCTTATCTCAAGATTTAAAAAAACAAAGAGATTGAATTTGTAATTTTAAATCTAAAATCACTTGCAGATGCCATTTAAATGAAAGAGAATAGACTACAATTCATACTTCCAACCAGCAGTATATATGAATGAACCAAAACAAATAAAAATATGCTTTTAGTCTATAAGACATAATTAGTGATTTCAGAAAGGAAGAGGAAAGGAGGTACAAATGAAGAAAAAGGGATCAATAATAAGACGAAGGTAGAACTGAACTGTTAGTGGTGAACATAATGTAGTATATACATATGCTGACTTATAGAGATACAACTTATAATATAATCTATTGTTATTTAAATAAAATTTTCAAAAAGTAGAAAATAAAATTTTAAATACGCAGTGGAAACAATAGAAAATAATGAAACTATCAAATAGTAAGAAATAACAAGAAACTGAATATAAAATAATATTTTACATTAAAATAAACAAAATTGTGGATAGTCCAAATTTATACTTTATTAGAGAGCAATAATCTGCTGTTTAGCTTTAAACTTTTATAGTCAGTATACAATTGCTTAAAAATTATTACATTCTCTTTTTTATTTAAAAAAATGATTTCTATTGAAGTAACATTGCATTATAACACTACATAAGTTTCATATGTACATTATCAAAAATCAACATCTGCATATACTAACTTCTTCACAAAAAGTTTTAGTCTATCCTTCATCATATAAGTCACTACCTTTATCATGTTTGTTCCCTTCTTCCCTGCCACTTCCCTCTTCCCTTCTACTAATCACTAGTTTGATTTTGTTTTATTTAGTTCACATGTTTATTTCTCTACATACCACATGTGAATGGAATCATACATGTTTGTCTGTCTCTGACTCTTTTCACTAAGAATAATACTTTTTGGGTTTACTCAAGATATTGCAAATAGCCAAATAGCAGGATTTCATTTTTTTATATTTTAATAGCTATGTAGTACTACATTGTGTATCTATACTATATCTTTATCCACAGGATTGTTTCACAGTCTTAAATATTGTAACTAATGTTACAAGAAACATGGGATGCTGTATCTCTTGCAATTAATTAATGTTTTGTATTGAGCGGCGGGGGAGGGAGGGTGGCTAAATACCCAGAAGAGGAATAATTGGATCACATGGAATTTCTGTTTTTAATTTGTTGGCTTATTTTTTATATTGCTTCCATAATGGCTGCACCAATTTACACTCCCAAAAATAGTATATAAGGCTTCCCTCTACAACCTCTCCAAAACTTGTTTCCAGTTTTTTAAAAATAGTCATTCTCACAGGGCTGAAGTGACATCTCATTGTGGTTTTGATTTGCATTTCCCTAATAGCATGAAATGTGGAAAATATTTTCATGTGCCTTTTGTCCATCTCTAAGTGTTCTTTGGAGAACTGTCCATTCATATCTTCTACTCATTTTTAATTGGATATTTTGTTCTATTTTATGAATTATTTATGTATTTTTGACATTAACTTCTTATCAGTATGTAATATACACATATTTTATGCCATTCATGAGAATTCTTTTCTGTTTTGATGTCAGTTTCTTTCACTGTGTAGATGTATTTGTTTGATTTAGTCCCATTCGCTTATTTTGGCTTTTGTTTTCCTTGACATTAGGGTGAGTCCTCAATTCATCTCTCAGGAGGATGTCAAAGAGCTTATTGCCTATGTTGTTGGGTTTTATTTTTGTTGTTATTTTGTTTAGTTTTCTAAATATTTCATGGGTTCATAAACAGTCTTGACTCCAAATTTTAAATTTCTTTTGAAATGTGTTTTTTACATGGTGTTAAAGAGAGGTCTACTTTCATTTGCATGTGACTTAATTTTTCATATTTGTTGAAGAATCTATTCTTGCTCCATTATATGCACTTGTCTCCTTTGTTATAAAGTATTTGCCAGTGTGTATGTGTTTATTTCTGGGCTCTCAGTTGTGTTCCATTGATCTCTATGTCTGTTTTTATTCCAGTGCCATGATGATATGATTATTATTTCTTTATAATATAGTATAGTTTTAAGTCAGGGGCAGACATCTCCTTTTTTTTTTTTCCAGAATAATTTTTTCTATCTGGGGTCTTATGTAGCTCCAAAGAAATCTCATCATTTTAGTTCTACTTTTGTGAAGGTAGAACTTCAGGGTTTTGATGGGGATTGCATTTAACATGTATATTTTCTTAGGTAATAAAGACATTTTAATAGTGTTATTTTTTCCCAATTCATGAGCATGAAATAGCTTTCCATCACTCTGTGTCTTCTAAAATTTCTTTTGACAATATTTTATGTGTGCTGATCTTTCACATAGTAGACTAAATTTATTTCAAAATATTTCATTTTACTGATGCAATTGTAAATGGGATTCTTCTGGTTCATTCTTCTGTTAGTTTGTTTTTATGTATAGAAATGCAATAAAAGTTTGTATGTTAATTTTGTAGGCTGCCACTTTATACTATAATAATTTATTATTTGTAACAGCTTTTTGTTGGAGCTAATCTATAGATAGTAATTCATGTCTTCAGTATATAGTGACATTTCAGTTCTTCCTTTTTTCCTTTTTTCCTCTTAATGTGCTATTTAAGACTTCCAAACTTAAATTAAATAATGTTGAGAATGGAAAAACTATCATTGCCTTGTTCCTGTTCTCGGAGGAAAGGTTTTCAGTTTTTCTGCATTGAGTATAATGTTGGCTGAGGATTTGTCACCTATGGCCTTTATTATATTTAGGTATACATTTCACTATTACCATTTTTGAGTTTTTTAATACAAAATGTTGCTAAATGTTGTAAAATGCTATATCTATATAGATGCTCATATAATTTTTATTCTTACTTTTGTTGATGTGGTGTAGCACATTTATTAATTTGCATATGTTCAACCGTTCTTATATTCCTGGAATAAATCCCACTTGATCACGGTGTATGACTCTCAATTAGCTGTTAAATTCAATTGTCAGTGTTTTTGCTAAGGACTTTTGCATATGTACTCAACAGCTATATTTGTAATTTTCTTTTTTGGTGATGTTCTTATCTGGTTTTGAAATCAGGGTAATGTTGGCTTCATAAAATGTATTTGGAAGTTTGTCTTCTTTTTTAATTTTTGGTGGAACATAAGAAAGATGAATTATCTCTCTCTTGTAATTTGTACAGACATAGTTGTTTTTCTTTATTGTTTGCTTGTTGTTATCCTTTAACGCCCCCAGACACTGTGTCTAAAGATTGGTGGGTTCACTTCATTACATTCAGGGGGAGTACTAATATATAAGAGCTTGTTACTGCTATTTTGACTTTTGATTTCTAATTTTGTCTCAATAATTTATTTTTTGAAACTTTCTTTTCTTTAATAAAAATGCTTCTTTCTTTTTCTGTAAGAGGGCTCTATTGATAGCAAACAGCTTTTGTTTGTGTAGGATAGCCTTTATTTCTTCCTCATATGTGAAAAAAAAAAGTATTTTGCATGATAAAATATTCTTGTCTGGCAGCATTTAAGTATTTTAAACATGCCATTCTACTCTTTCCTGATACTAACTGATGGGAATACTTTCTTTATATTTTTTCCCCAACAACCTCTAATATTCTTTCTTTGTCTTGAACTTGATAGCTTTTCTAACATGTATCTTGGTAAGTCTCAGCATTTAGATAACCAAGTATTATATAATTTCAGAAACCTGATATTCAATTCTTTCCCGGATTTTGGAAATTTAGGGGTATTATCCCTTAAATAAACTCTATGTGTCTTTAGTTCTCTTTTCACTCTTGGAATATCCATTATTCTATTTTACTTTTACTAATGGAGTTGGAGATCTCTTGTAGAATTTCCTCTTTTTTGTTATATATTTATATATATATATAAATATATAACTCACCTCTTTCTAATTTATTTCTGTTTCTATGTTTTAAATAACTAATTCTTTCATTTGTAATACTTTCACTCCATAGGTTTTGTATAGTACTATTAGCCTCATTTATTAACTTTTCACACCCTGAATCTGTTTCATAAATTTTCAATTTCAACCTTTTAATCATTACTTTTACTTTTGAGCTCATTGACTTGTTTTGATAATATATCTTTGATCTCTTTGACTTCGTTTGCTGCCTTTAAATTTTTTTCTGTGCTTTATTATATTTCTCTATATCTTTATGATTATTTTGAATTTTTTCTGTCAAAATAATAATAGTATTTCATGTCTTTGAATTGATTTCTGGAGCGGTATCACTGACTCCTTTTGATTGTTGTAACATTGTGAGGTCTCAGACAATCTCATATTATCTTCTGCTTTCCTATTTCAAGTCTGGATCAACGACTTAGAACTGAACTGCCTATTACTTTTCAGAAGGTAGCATTATCATTTTATTTTATTTTATTTGTCAGGCACTTGCGGGCTCCTGTAATTGCTAAAGCAGTCAAATAACAGTCTCTGTTTAGTGGGAAGGAAAAGAGTGCAGGTGAAGGGAGGGAGGTAGATGCTTCTGTAGATTAAAGGGGTAGGAGACTGTTTACTGTGGATGCTACTAGGGTTAGTCTCTTCTCTGAGATTCAGATCTGAGACAAGCAATATATCTATATTGGTATACTTTATAGTGATAGCATGGATCCCATGGGGTTGGGAATGGGTAGTGTAGTCTAGAGCACTCTCTCTGTTGTTTTTCTTGCTTGGTAGTGGTCTAGGTAGTAACATGTCAGTTCCTCCTCTGGATTTAACTTGTCAAGTACATGTGTGACCACTGTTTCCCCTCCCCAGAGCCCCTAACCGAGCCACCTCTTCACAGTCTCTGGAAGTTAGGCCACTTTCTTCATGTCTCTTCTGCTCATTTCTATCATACTGTTGTGTGGATATCCTCAGCTTTCTGTATAACACAGTCTGGGTTGATGTCTAAGGTACAGGGAATGCTTCCATTTCTCTCCATGAAGTGGGATTTCCTCAGTATTATAATGTTCCTGACTATCAACTGTTCCTCTTGGAAGTAAAGTGGGGAACATTCTCTGTGACCAACTTGGTTTGAATATTCATTTATATTTTTAATTATTGCATTTATTGAGGTATTTTTGACTCAGAAAATTATATTAGCCTTAGTTATACAGCATAATAATTTTGTACTTGCATGCACGGTGAAATGATCACTACAATGAATCTAGGCTGTCACTGTACATGTTTATAGAAAATTTTTTTATATGAGAACTTTTAAGGTCTCTCAGCAACTCTCAAATATGTACTACACTATTAACTATAATCACCACACTGCATGTTACCTTTTTATTTTATAATTAGAAATTTTTAACTTTTGATCACCTTCATGTGTTTTGCCCACCCCTCCAGCCCTCACCTCTGGAAACTACCAATCCGCTATTTCTATATAATTGACTTGGGTATTTCTTTTGTTATTGCTGTTTTTAGATTCCACGTATAAGTGAGATTATATGGTATTTGTCTTTCTCTGTATGACTTACCTCAGTTAGCATAATTCCCTCTAGGCATGAGTGTGTGTGTGTGTGTGTGTGTATACATACATATACACATATATACATATGCATACACACATATACAATCCCACTATAGTCTTTCATCCATTCAAATATCAATGGACACCTATGAGGTTTCCATATCATAATTCACCAGTGAAGACAGAGTATAAATATCATTTTTTCAAATTAGGGTTTTCTTCAGATAAACACCTGCAAGTGAAATTGCTGGATCACGTGTTAGCTCTATTTTTTATTTTTGAGGAACCTCCTTATGGATTCCCTAGTGATTACACAAATTTACACTTGCATCAAAAGTGTATGTCTTCTCTTTTCTCCACATCCTTATCAAGACTTGTATTCTCACATCTTTTTGATGACAGCCACTTGAACTAGTGACAAGTGATATTTTGTTGTGGTTTTGATTTGCATTTCACTGAACTAGTGATACTGATCACCTTGTAATGCACCTATTGGCTATCTGTATGTCTTGTTTGGAAAAATGTCTCTTCATCGCTTCTGTCCATTTTTAGGTGGTGTTGTGTTGCTTTGCTATTCTGTTGTCAGTAATTTTATAAATATATATATTATAGAAATTTCATTCATATATGTTGCATACTAACCACTGATCAGATAAATGGTTTGTAAATATTTTCTCCCATTGAATACGTTTTCTTTTCATTTTGCTGAATGTTTCCTTTGCTATGCAGAAACATTTTTATTTGATATCGTCTCACTGGTTTATTTTTGCTTTTGTTCCTTTTGCTTTGGGTGCCAGATCCAAAAAAAACCATTGCAGATCAGCTTACCCCTCTATACTTTCTTCTAGAAGTATTATGGTTTTAGGTCTTAGATTTGTGTCTTTATTATGAGTTCACTTTTGTGTATAATGTAATATAGTGGTTCAATTTCATTCTTTTGCAAATAGCCATGCAATTTCTCCAGCATCATTTATTAAAGAAACTGCCCTTGCCCCATTGTGTATTCTGGGTTCCTTTACCATAAATTAATTGATCATATACATGGGTTTATTTTTTGGCTTTCTAGTCTGTTCCATTGAGATCTGTTTGTATTTCTGCAAATATGATTCTATTTTTCTTACCATAGCATTATAGTCCAATTTGACATCAGGAGACAAAATATCTCCTTTTTCCCTTTGTTCTCAAGGTTGATTGGTCTATTCAGGATTGTTCATCATTCCATATAAATTTTAGGGATATTTTTTCTTTTATGTGAAAAATGTCATTGAAATTTTGGGAGGGATTGCATTGAACCTGGTAGGTTTTTTTGAGTAATACAGACATTTTAACAGTATTAATTTTTCCAATCATGAACACAGAATAGTTTTTCATTTATGTGTAATTTATTTATTCATTTAATTCATTTATGTCTTCTTTATTTTCTTTCAAAATCACTTATATTTTCCAATGCACAATTTTTTTTATCCCCTTGGCTAAATTAATTCCTAATTATTTGATTCCTTGTTGATGTAATTTCAAATTGAATTAATTTTTCTAAATTTCTTTCTGTGATAGATAATTATTAGTGAATAATAATGTAACCAATTTGTAACTGATTTTGTATCCTGTACCTTTTTTATATGCTTTCATTTTCCTAACATTATTTTTTTTCTTATAGTTGACTTCCCACCATATAAAAACATATGTGAAACTCTGCCTTCTGTATGTGGCTTCAATAAATTCAGAACTGTGGGATTCTGTGCATTTGACATGTTTTCCAAAAGATTGGTCTATTTCCTTAATAAAAATTATTTTAAAATATTCATTAAATTTTAATGCTGAATTAAAGTTTGTTGTCATGGGAAAGGGAGTTGTAATAAAGGGAAATGGTTTGCTAGGGTCCTAGGACATCATGGAAACATATCACAAAAAAATGATTATGATTAAAAAAATAGTATATGTGTTATAGGTAATGAATAATGACTATGACACACATGAAAAGAAACATCTAACTAGACATGAAAAGAGTCGGGAACAGCTTTGTTTCAGGAATTTTCCATTTGTCTCTTTAGAGCTACTTCCATGTTTCTCTCTACAGGTTTCTAACCTGGAAGATTCTGTGGACTTTATGAATATCTCCCAAGTCTCTAACTTCCAGGAGATTCAGCTATGGTTAGCCCTGGAACTGGACAAAATAAGGGAGATGAATGTATCCAGTGTCTTTATTCCTCTGGCTCTCTTACTGAAATTTTTTCTATCCTACAGTGATGGGTTTTCTCCAACCAGTCACTGTAACTTCATAAAACAACTCTGTGTCCTCACCTCTTTGAGCCTGGGGTTGTAATATTTCATTTTTTATTAACAGTTAATTGATTAATCATTCGTGTGTTACCTAAACATTGTAAATATAGTAACATCTCCTTCTTGAAACACTTTGATAAATTGAGTGTGAAATCTCTTTCTCGCTGGAACCTCTGTTTACACAACCTGAGTCTTAAAGAATACACTGAAGAATAAAGCATTTTTCAAAGAACTATAAAAAGCACTGGCTAAATAAAAGAAAACAGCAGGATACAAAGGTAGACTACATGGGCATCTCTAAGGAGTATGGAGATTCTAAAATTAAAAGATTTCAGGTAAAGACATGTAATCTTGTTTGCATCTTAGAAAGATTACTTAAACATCACTTAGAAAAACATTTTGTAGAGAAACTAGACTCAGAGCAATTAGTAACCCAATGCGATAAGCAGGCAAGAGAAACTGAAGGTTAGCAGCTACCTTAAAACGTACTGGCAATGGTAATGGAGAGAGAAGAGATCTAGGAAAATAATGATTGTGTGCAGTGTGAGAGGAAGGTCACTCCCAATTGTCTGACTTCGAAAACTGAAAGGCCATAGATGCAATTAACGAAGGGAATAGTTAGAATAGATTCTGAAGTGAAGATTCATGAGTTAATTTGTCGATAAAATGTCAGTATCATATGTTAGGATGGTAATATAATGCATTAAATATTTTGGCTAGATTTACTGAAACGTAGCAATACAGAGATCTGAAAAGGGATAATGGTTCAATTAGAAGTGGTAAACATAAGATCTGAGCACAAAGGACATACCACATCAATAAGCATTTAGAGAAGAGCAAAGGAGAGAAAAGCTGAGATGTATAAATGCATTGTCCATGAAAACTCAAGCATATCTATTCAGACAGAACTTTGTGTTTCACTGAGTAGGCTCACTTAGGATAGTCTTAGTGATAGTGAGAACCTAATTTCTTTGGTATTTGTAACACTCTATGCTGACATAAAAACTTAATATGGCTTAATTGTGCTTTGAGTCATAAATAAAAATGATTTTAAGAAAAGTAAGGGAAAGAAAGAATATCCCATGTTTGAGTATTTATTTGGAGACAGACAATAAGCATTTTGCATAGATTTAATTCTTTAATACTGTCAATAATTTTACAAAGTTAGAAAGTATTACTAGTAATTTTGTTTTGTCAGTGAGAAAGTTGAGCCTCAGATAGGCTCAGGGTCACACATAGAAGACATGCAGAACCCAGGAATGTGACAACAGAGTCACAGATTGCACATTTTTTAGTACAAATTGCGTAGTCTGCGAGTATCTTCATAGCAATGGGGAGCTTTGTAGGATATTGACAATTACTGTGTTACAAAGGCAAATCATCTCTGGAAATAAACTATCCATTGTCTTATTTCATGATACTTATCATTAATATCAAGGTATTTCATTGGCATGTCTATTTCAGTCATCAAGCATTAGAATATAAATGCAAGAAGAGGATGACATCTGTCTCTCTACTGTAATTTCCTTAATGCTGATGTCAGGCACATATTAAGCGAGAGAGAGAGAGAGTATGTGTGTGTGTGTGTGTGTGTGTGTGTGTGTGTGTATGATATTATATATATGGTATTATAATATACATTGTATATGGAGAGAAACAAATATGATTTGAAATGATTGTTAATTTATTAGTCATGTGATATTTTATGGTAGTGACCTGACCCATCTGAGCTTAGATTACTATTCTATTAAAAAGGATATTATAACTGTTAATTAATATTTCCTTTCATTGATCCCTATCTTATCTTTTATGATAACTACTACTGACATTTTTCTAATTTTAGCACCCTTACCTATTCCTTAAATTAATAATGAGATTATATATACATATATATATAAACATATACATATATACACATATACATACATGTCATACACAATTATGTTTATAAAACTTATGCATTTAATCATCACATTAACCATTAACATTCTTGGGAGTATAGATGTTAATATAAATATGACACAAAAATAAAATTCAAATGTCTTTACATGATAAATTTTAAAAACCTAGGCACATTTTTATGTCTAATATCAAAAAGCTCAACTTTATATGGATCACAAAATAGGAAACTTTCAGAAGGACAGTTATGTTTTAATTATAGTAAATTCATAATTTGTTTAAAACATCACTTTTGAGGTAGATAATTTAACATACAGTATCTCTTCAGTGGTTCCATATTTTATTTAATGATAAAATCTTACTGAAGTCGGTGTCATTATAACAAACACATGATATTATTTTGTCTCATAGAGAAGATACTCACGTGCTCGGGTATAATAATTTTGTATACTAGGTAGCAGCCTAAATTGCATGTCATGCTGTCATCTCAAATCTTATCCCAGATCTTCTGTATCCATATACTTTTTTTTTTATTAGGAAACCCTCTGTTTATCTTCTTCACTAAGTAGGTGTGATTGTTGTCACTTTCCTGAGTGATATTGACAGAAAAGTTCTGTAGGATGCTTCTGCTTCTATAGAACAAGGGGCCTGTGATATACTTGTGTTACCACAAACAACTGTAGTATAAATAAGCAGCTTGCTTAAATTGCAAATTTTTAAAGGGAAGTCATCTTTGTGAATAGTAATCATCATGTCTACATAATATTCCAAGAAAACTCAAAGGTTTATTTTATTTTTCATTTAGTTTTCTTCCCTCAGAAACTGAAAGGGCATATCTACTCAGGATGAAGTTTTGCTATAATATTATGCCTAAGATGAGCTAACTGCAAAATGTTGATTCCCTACTGAAATCTGAGAAGGGTAAGCACTGTTGCCAACTAACAAAGGGCTGCATGGATAACATAGATATGCCAAGCCTCATCATTTAGAACTTGAAATAACTGACATATAGTCCATAGTTTCAAACGGTCACACATTTTATTTTATTTTCATTAACTTTATGTTATATAAATATTTGTCACATAATAAATATCTTTAGATTATAAAGGATCTTTTGGAAGAGTTCATGTTGTTATTCCTTTATCTACATATTTTAAAAGAAAAAATAAAAATTTAGTATTTTTAGTGATGTTATGAAAGAATTTACTTTGACATAAAAATTCATATAATAGTCTCTATCCTAGAAATTACTGATCCTTTAACCTCCCAGTTATCTAAGTCAGTTGACAGAATCATTTTACAACTTTAATGGAGTATTATTTGCTTAGTATTATAGTCAGTTCTAGACCAATAGAGCAACTTTAAGGAGGCACATTTGATTCAAGAACAAATGCTTCTATACTACCTTCTTTAGAATTCTGTTTTTCTTGTACATATAATGGATTTATGTGCAATCTCTTCAAATGATTTATCTGCCAATGTGAAAGATGATAAGAATATTGTAATTGATATTCACAATGTTTGTTAAAATTTCTAAATGATAGTTCTTTTTGAAAATTTTAAATTAAGACTAAATGAAATAAATGGGCTTATGATATTTTCATTACATTGATATCGATTGCTGTGACATGTTAATCTCTCCTCTCTTTTGCATGTATATCATTCAGAAGCTTCCATTACATTTTCAAAGATTATAAATATCATTATTATCAAGCTCACTGCATAACCATAGACAAAGATTTATATCTAGGCATCCAGAGTTTAACATTTCTAGGAGAATAATAGAAACACTTAGAATTTTTAACACATATAGTATAGTCATTACAGTCACTGACTGTGGAGGCAAACTGCCTGGGTTAAAACAGAGTGTGACATTGGGAATTCTATATGTCTTCCTGAACCTTAACTTCTTCATGTGTATAATAAGGATAATAATAATATCTATTCTATATTATGATTAAAATAATTTATGAATAGTTTGAGAAAAGACTCACCGTTTGTAATTACATTTTTACAAAATAAAGTGACGGAAATTTTAACATATCATAGTTCATAGAGTTAACTGTTAGAGATGCCTTTGACCCCCTGTTAGCAGGTATTTTTTTGTTGATGGAAAATTGATTTAAAAATAAAATTAAAAAACGCATGCTTATTCTGCAAAATCCACACCATAAAAATAACTACCATTGTTCTACCCCTGAAATCAAAACAAAATAAAAATGTCTTGACACTACTCTACAGAAACAGAACTGGGGCTTACTTCATTTTCAAACTCAGATGGTATCATTCAAAGTAAAAGCTCCACCCAAACAAATAATAGCAACATCTGTTTGAAAATTTGAAAGACCAGTTGAGAGCCTTTATTAATTTTTGGTTGGAAAGCAGATCATACGGTTGAAGATAAACACAGTAATAAAAACATTTGCATATTAATAGGACATTATACAACCCTAATTTGGCAAAGATAATATTAAAAAGTGAAAAAAAATGTAACTTGTAGAGTAATACAATTATCTATACTGATGCTTTCTCAATAGTTTCTTAATCTTGTTCAACCAAAACTAAAAACAACCACAAAAAGAAGTGGGACTCAATGGGGAACACACATTCATCTGTTCTCTAACTGTTTTGAAAATAAAACTCCTTTGTAGTGGAAATATCTGAAAATGCTAGAGCTGATAGCAAGCAAGTCCTACATTCCTTGCAGGATGCTGAACTCCAAAGCCTCCTATTGTTCAAGAATATTAAAAGCAGTTGTTTCAAGACTTTACTGAACATTTTTACTCATGTGTTGTTGAATCAAATCTATTTGCACATCATTAACTAACTAGGTCAAGTAAATACAAAAGATAATTGTTTAAAATTGATGCAAACCACCTAAATATCTCCTTAGTTTATTAAAGTAAATAAATCATTTGAATGTATAATTTCTTGTTAAACTTTCATCCTCGCTTTTGTTTTGCTTTATTTTGTTTTCTATGATAGACGGGAAAGCTGAATCAGCTTTTATTTTTAGAGAGAGAGAATGTGTTGGAACTCTGTAAAAGGGCAATTTAATAGATAAGTTTCAATATGCCAAACAGTGAGGGGCAACGGGGCACGCATTTCTGTCTTCATTTCAGTGCAAAGTATAATATGGCACTGCCTGTTACAGTCACTGGGTAGATTTTGTGAAGAAATCTCAGCTATCCAGCCTTGGTCATATTGTTCTATAAAGATATTCCTAATTGTGCATTATCACAAGCTAGGTTTCTAAAAATATCAAAAATTTAATTTTCATTGAAATACCTAAATAATAGTTTTAAATGTCAGGAAAAATATTTTGAAAATAATGTTCCTTAGGCTTACAAAACTGAGCATCAGTCAGAGAAGAGGTGAAATTTTGTCATTCACCACAGTTTGGCAAAAACTTGAGGGAATTTTGCTGAGGTTATTCAGGAGAAGAAGAAATATTGCATTATTTCAACTATATTTGGAATATGGAGAAAAACGCAAATGAACTGATAAAATTAAAATAAATACTTGGATTTTGACATTAAGGCTAAAGTTGTCAGAGGGGAAGAAGGCTGGGAATAGGATCAAGTGCAGAGAGAGTTTATCGCATTCTAATTAAAAAAATTTCCTTCCTTTCATTTTTTGGTTCGTTTTGGTTTATCTTAGTTTAATTAAAAAACAAAACAGAAAAAACTGTAGCTGAGAGTCAAGGTATAGATAGCAACCTAGGGGTTAGCCACTCTCTAGGTCACAGATGTAACCTTTCTTCATTAAAAAAATACAAAGCACTCCAGCTTACCCTCCACCCCAGAAGAGACACTGTGCTAGGCCCACACAGCTTCAGTGCACTCTCTAGGTCCCAGCAACCTCAAGCCTCTGCTCCCTGGGTCCCTGGGTCTCCTGCTCACTGGATCCACCACAAAGGAGTCCTGAACTATGCCCACCTGGTTCATTGTGTTCACTCACTCCAGGCTTCTACTCCCCAGAGTTCCCATACTACCATACCTACCCAGAAGAGACCCAGAGCTGTACTCATTCGATTTCCAGTGACTCAAGGCCTTCACTCCTCTGGACCCCAGATCACCAGATCCTCTGGCAGTGACCCAAAACAAGCACCGTCCTGCAAGTCCTCAGAGCAAGAACCTGTGCTCACTAGGCCTCAGATGTAGTTGGGCTATCATCTGCATCCTGCTCAAGTAACATCAAGAGAAAGCACTCCTTAGATCTCAGGAACCTAGGACACTCATGGTGCCTCAAATCAGACCCAGATCCATAAATCCCAAAATACTTAATTGAGCTACCTGAGAGTTGTATTTCTGGACTGCACCTGGGCTGCATCTGAAACTTTTTGCACTAGAGTCCTCAAAGCCTTCAAGCACCACCTTAAAAGGCATCAACGGTCCATCAGAAGTGGACATTCTAAAGAGAAGAAATAGGCCCACCCCAGCTGAAATCAAGGAACTGACACCTGCTACAGCATCATACAGATAGAAAGAAGTCTGAAGTATAAGAAAAAGAAAGTGAAGAAGTGCTAAATTGAAGGCAGAAAAGAAAACCATGACAAAATGTAAGTCAACCAAAATAACACAAATGGTCTAAAATAAGGAAGATAGCTCTCTAGGGAAGAACTCCATCACTCCATCAACATGATTTGGAATAACCTAACAGATATAGAGTTCAAAATAATAATTATTAAAAAGTTGAATGAGATGCTCACACAACTACCCAAAGGCAATTGTAAAATCTCAGAAAATAAGTGAGATAGAAGGGATTACATAACCAAGGAGAATCAGGCCATAAAGAACGTACTAGTAGAAATGCTAGAAAAGAAAGATATAGTAAAAGAATGTCAGATAAATGTGGAAAGTTCCATAAAACAGACTCAAATATGATGAGGAACAAATATCAAATACTAAAGACAAGTTAACAGAAGCAAAACTCATGGAAGAAAAGAAGGAAACAAGACTGAAAAAAAATGAGCAAACACACAAGAAATATCAGACAGTCTGAGAACAAATATAAGGATAATAGGTATCCAGAAGGTGAAAGGGAGAAATAAACAGAAAACCCATTTAAAGAAATAGCAGCAAAGAATTTCCCAAATTTGTTACAAAAAGTAACTACGAATGTTCAAGAAACAGAACACCAAAATTTCTAAATGTAAATAGGCCTTCTTCCTGATACATCATAGTAAAACTAGCAAAAGCCAAGTTGAGTAGAAAAACTACTCAAGGCTGTTGAGAAAAGAAAAACATAATTGACACAAGGTATACATATTAGGTTCTCATCAGATCTCTTAACAAAAACACTACAGACTAAGAACGGAATGATGCATTCAAAGACAAAAACTATCAGCCAAGAATATTCTAACCTGCAAAATTATCATTTAAATATGATGGAGAAAAAAGATCTTCAATGATAAACAAAAATTAATGGATTTCTCTGTCACCAAATCTGCCATTCAAGAAATCCCTACAAGGACCCTGCAACAAGAAAAAATGAAAACAAAAACCTAGGAAGTCTCAAGAATGATGATAAACAGGAAAACAAAACAAGAAACAAGACTAACAGGAAAAAATACAAAATTAGCAAAAAGGGAAAGAAAATAGACAACCTATACAAATATATAAATACGACATGGCATCAGTGAACAAAAGTCTATCACTGAGCTGTACAGTTAGAGACAACCAACAGGACAGGCACAAAACTCAATTGTAAAGACATACATAGCCATGAAGTGACAGGCAGACACTGTAAGCCATCCAAAGGTGTGTGTTGGGGGGAAGGGGTGTGGAACAAATAAACAGAAAATGAAGCAACTAGAAGAGAAAATCAAGAGAATGAAGACTTAACTGACAGTAATAAAGGCCTACATTTCAATCATTACCCTAAATGTGAATGAAATGAACTCACCAATCAATAGACATAGAGTCGCTGGATGAATCAAAAACAGATGCCATCAATATCATGCCTGTGAAAAACACATATCAAATACAAAGACAAACATAGTTGGAAATAAAGGGCTATTGAAAAATATATCAAAACAAGTGTGGTGAAAGGAAATCAGAAACTGAATATCAGACAAAACATTTTTCCCACTAAAATGTGTAGCACAAGGCAAGGATGGACAATAAATTATGTTCAAGTGAGCAATCTATCAAGAAGAAATAACTGCAATCATCATATATTCACCCAATTCAGGACCATCAAAATACATAAAACAAATACTGACAGAACAAAGGAAGACATAGAAGTAACACAATAATAGTAGGGTCCTTCAACACTTCACTTACACCAATAGACAGAGCATCCAGGAATAAAATCAATGAAGAAATAAGGACCCTAATTGAAACAAAAGATAACATTGAAGACATGTACGTGTGCATTCTACCCCTAACAAAAAGGAATATATATTTTTCTCAAGTATATATGGAGCATTCTCAATGATAGACTATGTTCTAGGCCACAAACAAGTCTCAGAAAATTTAGCAAAATTTAAATCATAGAAAGCATATACTGTAACCACAAGGAGGTGAAATTAAAAATGAACCAAAAGAACAAAACTGGAAGAACAACAAAGATGTGGAGATTGAACCAAAAAGATATGAGATTTAACAACATGCTTCTGAACAAACCCTGGATCACTGATGAAATTAAGGATGAAATAAAGACTTATCTGGAAATAAATGAAAATTCAGAGATGAGCTTTCAGAATATATGGATTGTGGCAAAAGCAGTTCTGAGAGGAAAGTGTATACCCATATAATCATACATGAAAGACCAAGAGAGAGCCCAGATTAAATCCCTAAACTAAAGTAAAACCTGAGGGAAGGGAAGATAATTAAAATACAAAATAAGCAAAAGGAAGGAAATTACAAAAACTAGATAAACAAATTAAACTGAGAACAAAAAACCTTCCAAATTATCAGTGAATCAAAGAGCTGGTTCTTTAAAAATATAAACAAGATTGATACCCCCCTAGCTAGACTCATTAAGAAAAAGAGAGAGAGAACCCTAAAAGCAAAAATCAGAAGTAAAAGAGGTGAGATTACCAGTGATACCACAGAAATACAAAGGATCACAAGAGATTGTTTGAACATGCTAATTTGTCAAACATGAGAAATGGACATATTTCTAGGATCCTACAACCTCCCAAAACTGAACCAGGAGGAGACAATGTAAACAGACCAATCATAAGCACAGAAATCGAAGCAGTTTAAAAAAACAAAACCAAAAAAAACTCCCTAAAAATAAGGTTTCAGAAGGTTTCACCAGTGAATTCTATCAAACATTCATAGAAGAGCTAATCCCAGTCCTTAAACTCTTCCACAAAGTTTAAGAGGAGAGAAAATACCCAAGTACATTTTCTGAGACCAGTATTACCCTGATTTCAAAATAAGACAAAAATAGCACCATAAAAGAAAACTCAGGCCAATATTACTGATGAATATAGATGCAAAACTCCTCAACAAAATCCTGGCAAGAGGAATTCAACAACATACCAAAAAAAATTATATACTATGATGAAGTGGGTTTTATTCCAGGGATGTAAGGATGATTTAACATAAATAAATAAATCAATAGTACACCACATCAACAAGCTGAAATTGAAAAACCATATGATCATCTCACAGATGCAGAAAAAGCACTTGACAAGATTTAACAGGCATTCATGATTAAGGTCCTTATCAAAATAGTAATTAAAGGCACATACTTTAACACAATAAAAGCAATATATGACAAATTCAAAGCCAACATTATAGTCAATGGTGAAAACTGAGAACCTTTTCCCTAAGTTCTGGAACAAGTTAATGCTGCCCACTTTCACCACTACTATTCAACATCTTTCTGAAAATTGTGATCAGAACCATAAGGCAAGAAAGGTACACTGGAGGAATCCAAATTGGAGAAGAATAAAACTATCATTATTTTCAGAAAATATGATATACCTAGAAAACCACAAAGATTTTACAAAAATATTGCTTGAAATAATAAATGAATACAGCAAAAGTGGGAGGATATAAAATCAACACACAAAAATAAGTAGCATTCATATATACAAAAAAATGAAATAGAGAAAAAAGAAGTTAAGAAAGAAGTTCATTTCACAATAGCACCAAGAAAGATCAAATACCTGGGAATAAACTTAACAAACGAGGTGAAAGACCTCTGTAATGAAAACTACAGGACCCTAAAAAAAGAAATAGAAGAAGACCACAAAGAGATGAAAAATCATTCCATGTTCATGGATTGAAAAATTAACATAATAAACATGACCATTCTACCCAAAGCAATATGTAGTTTTAATGAAATTCACATAAAAATCCCAGGGACATTCTTTAAGGAGATTAAACTAACAGTACTGAAGTTTGTGTGGAGTCAACAAAAGACCTTGAATAGACAAAGCTTAAGAGAAAAAAAGAACAATCAAGGAATCAGACTCCCTGAACTCAAACTCTGTTATAGAGCAATCATCATCAAAACAGTTTGATACCAGAATAAAAACAGACACAATGACCAGTAGAATCATATTGAGAGCTCAGAAACAAAGCCACAAATATATGTACTTTGTCAAATATATGACAAAGGTGCCAATAGCATACAATGGACTAAAGAAAGTCTATTTAACAATTGGTGCTGGGAAAGCTGGAAATACAGCTGCAAAAAGTAAAACAACAACAACAAAAGAATCTAGGCTGCTTATTATCACCAAACACAAAAGTGGAAAAAGCACTTTATGACTTCAACCTCAAAGAGAACTTTGGGGAAGGAACAACGATGACAAAAAAAGGCCAAAATAAAATTAAGCAATTGGGACTACATGAAACTGAAGGGCTTCTGCACAGCAAAAGAAACCACCACTAAAACAAAAAGACAAACCGTGGAACTGGAAAAGATATTCACACAGAATAATTAGATAAGAGCTTAACCTCCAAAATATTGAAAGAGCTCACATACTTCAATAATAAAAAAGCAAATGACCCACTCAAAAAATAGGTAAAAGAATTAGAGAGACATCTATCCATAAAAGACACACAGATAGTCTACAGACACCTAAAAAAATGTTCTTCATCATCCATGATCAGAGCAATGCAAATAAAAACTCAATGAGAAATCACCTCATGCCAGTGAGAATGGCCTATATCAAAAGAAAAAAAAAACAAACTGGAAATATCAGGTATTGTATGAGGTGTGGAGAAAAAAGGAAACTCCTACATTGTTGGTGGGAATGTAAATTGGTGCAGCCTCTTTGGAAAATAGTATGGAGATTCCTCAAACAAATAAAGATGAATCTACCACTTGACCCAGAAATCCCACTATTAGGCATGTACCCAGAGGACAAAAAATCTCTAATCAGAAAAAATATCCACTACCTTATGTTCAGAGCAGCACATTTCACAATAGCCAAGATATGGAAACAACCTAAATTCCCAGTAGATGACTAGATAAAGAGACTGCGATATGTACACTCAACGGAATTCTATGCAGCTACTTAAAATACAAAATGCAGTTGTGTCCTTTGCAACAATCTGAACAGAACTGGATAGAATCAAATTAAGTGAAATAAGTCAGAAAGAAAAAAGAGAAATACAAATAGTTTCACTTATATTCACAATATAATTAAATAAAACAAATAGATTAACCCCAGCAAAAACTTTCAACACATAAAATGATGACTGCCAGGGGTGTGGGAATAGGGAGTGATGGAGAGAGGGGAAAAGATGGTGGCAAAGGACACTAAGAAGAAAAAAAAATTGGATAACAAACAAACAAACAAAAAAAGCAAACCAAACTAGAGAACAAAAACTGATCATGACATTGCTGTAAAAACAACATAAAATTTAATCAAAATTCAGAGAAAAAGTTTTAAAGGTGAGTTTGAGATTTGGCATATTTTTTCCTTATGATAGTCATTACCCCATTAGTTCATTGCTATCCCTGGTCAGGCTATTAGCAATGCAGACTCAGAAAGTTGCTCTTAGGAAAGTACTATACAACAGCTGTCATTCAGTGCAGATTCACACTAGAAAAATTTAGATTGTTATAGAAAGTAATGATGCTAATTTACTGATTTCTAGTGAAATTCAAATCTCTTTCACATACTGGAATAGAACTAGCTTATTTTCTAAACATTTTGTTTATTTAATCATCTTAATCTTTCTCTACAGTAGGCTTATATGATAACCAATAAAAATCAGAAAGTTATTTGGAGAAAGCAAATCAGAATGAAGGAGTTAGAAGAATCACATTTTCATGTATCTTGAAGGATAAAAATCTCCAAGATATTCGGACCACACTTTTCCAAGACATGTCACATTAGTATCTAAATTATTTCCAGCTGAGGCCAGTTGAAGTCCTGCAGGATAAAGAGAAATTTTTATTACTCCCCTAACTAAAAAATGAAAATTGGGGGTATTAATCCAAATTAGAATTTATATCACAAATAACTTTTCTCTCAGACAAAACTGTACATAAAGCAGGGCAAATATCTAATTATAAATTATCTGATCTTTACCTTATGAGTCACCTTCCTGTCATCACGGGAGAACTGCTCCTCTCTCCTTGTAGTCCCAGATCCTTAACCCATTCCTTAGCTCAGTATAAATACCCTCTGTTATCCAATTAACTATAGAATTTATATCCATGTAGATTCTCCATATGCATGCAATTTGATTTGTTCTTTTCTTTCTGGTGCCAACTTGATTGGTCAACCAACTGGGGAAGAACAAAGAGATGTAGGAGAAAACAACCTCCCCTCCCTAATAATTTCCACGAAAAAATTCATGAAACTTCCAATGATATTAGAAGGTACTTCTGCTTTGCAGAGTGGTTGACTAGGTAATGAGTTATAAAGTTAATGCATTAATCTTGCATTATATGCTAATTAAAATGTTATTTGCTCCCCTAAAATTGAGAACGGCACATTCTCCTTCAGATGTTGTATGAAGTACACAGACATTTTCTTTCTATTTACATAATCTTTATCCTTTATTTGAAGAAAACAACTTGCCAAATTTTTATGGAAAATCAAGAATTAAGTTGAAAACACAGAAAGTTTGACACTGTATTTTGACAGGTAAAGCTTTGACTTGACTTTTTCTCCATTTAAAGGAGAATGTTCTCAAAGGCTTCCTTCACCTTGGTATAGACAATCAGGGAAACCAGGAAATAGGACACGACTACCATATTGTATCTAGTGCACTAAAAATACTCTGACATCTGATGATAATCTCATTGTATTGAATTATAATGATGCAAACCTTAAAATCTGCATAATGTTGTGATGCAATAGTTCTTCAATAAAATTTTTAAAAATACATGAACAATAGGTGAGAAGCCATGGTTAATTACTATATAAATGCATATACTTCAATTTGTTTAATGTATAATTCCTTACAAAGGGAATGCATGAAGATGTTATAAATGAACTTTTATGCCAATGCATCTTCCTATGATATTGATGCTATTATACAAAAGAGAATTCTATTTATATATTCAACTTAAAGCATTAGTGAGATAATGAAAAGACAGTCTTTTTTCTCAAAGTATATTTTCAAAATACATAGCTCGAATTTTATCTTAAGCAAATGAGTTAATGGAATTATTCTTTTGTTGTTGGAAGTGGTAGTGTTTTTGCCCCCTGGCTGTGGGTCTCAAAAATCCAGGTCCACGGTATTCCTAGTCTGCATCTTAGCCACCTGTGTCACAAGGGGAGGTAATGGAGTTACTTATTTAGCACATTATGGTATCATCTTTCCACCTAAAAAGTAAGATACTAATGTGTGGATGAAACCTAAAACTGAACATTATGGAACATAACATAAAGCTATGCAGTTTCTTAAAATCAAAATGAAGCTCAAAGTCATTTGAGGCGCAGTGTTTCCAAAATGATTGAAAAGGCACTTGGGCAAACCCAACTCATTCATTAGGGATAACAAGATCAGATCAAATAACAGCGAGATTTGCTATTTTCTTCTTCTCCATATAGCTTCAAACAGGATAATAAAACTCAGAAATAGTGATGAGGATTATGTGAAAAAATGAGAGACAAAGAAAGGCAGAGGGAGATAGAAACAATAAGAATGAATCAAAAAAAGTTATGGCAATGGCTGGGAGTATATTTCTTCCTCACAAATAAACAAAGATTTCTTAAAGTCTCATGGAAAGTCCAGGCTCAACCAGAAAACATGAACAACAGAACGATCTGCCTGCTTAATAAAGAAGTGAACCTTATGAAAAGGAAAAGTTGATTAGCATTCGGCTAATAGGCACCACAACTCAAGCACTCCCAGTTGAACACTTTTAAAAAGGTAAGCTTTCAATTCATTTAAGTACGCGGGAAGTTGAGCCCCAGTTGAATGCGTTCACAGCAAGCTGACGACTGGTTGAGCTATTTCCAAGCACATCAAGCACTTTGCTCTGTGCCAGATTTCCATACCCTCAACTCTCCCTCTGCCTACACAGCTGCTAGTCAAGAGGTGCCTTCCCGGTATGAAATTCCTTTGCCTATTAGAATTACGTGTTAGCCTTTCATCTTTTATATTTAAGGAAATTAAGAAATAATAATAATTAGTGAACAAATATCACATTCAAGTTTATTTCTTCTAAATAGATATCAAGTAAACCAATCTCATCCTTCGAGGATTCAAGGCAAATTCGGGAAATTAGTGTCCGTGCTGATAGCTGAGAGCTGTGAGACTATATCCAACATAACTATGGACCACAAAGGATTTTCAGTGATTTACTCCTCCAGGTGTTTGAAATCACCAAAAAGGGAAGCAATCTAAGAGTGGTTCACTTCCTTCTCTCTTTCCAATTGTGTCAAGATTGTCCTTTGGGCAAGCTCTAGGCATCATCAATAAAGAAGAAAATGTTTTTGTAATATATAGGCAATTACCGTTTCCCCTGCTTGAGGCTTTGTATAAATAATGAAATAAGCCATCAAGAATTCATTGAGCAACAAGCATGTTATGGCAATTAAAAAGGAGGATATGCAATTTATAATATTCTCTCAAGGGACTGGCTTTTATTTATTTATTTATTTTGACAGAAAGGTGCAGTCAGGAATGAAGGCTAGTAGGCAGGCGGGAAAGATGAGAAAGGAGGAATGAGAGCATTTTATTTTATTTTTATTTAGTTGTTCTCAGTGGTTGTTTCCCCCCAGGCAGACTCAAACCTAAGGGTAACTGACCTAAGTGCTACTTCACCAAGGTACACAGGGATTGACTTCTTATTGTGAAGAAGCACTTATTTTTATTTAATTGTACTTAACTATTATGAGTGGAGAGTCACTGACTTGAACAACTTAACTTACTAAAATTCCATATTTACCATACTTTTTATAGTACCTTCCCGTACTCACTATCTGCCTTCTAGAAGCTCAAAATGCTTTGCCTTTGTCTAACCTCTAAAGATTTATCTTCTTTGGGATGGAAAATAAGCTCTAAGTTTCTCCTTGAGTCACATCTCCTTGTCAAGGATTGAAGTAAGAATGAATAAATAAATAAAACGGTAGACTTTTTTGGAGATGGTACCAACTGATATCTGAATAACAAATATTAGTATTGTTTGGTGTACGTTTCTTGGTCACTTTCTCATAACTTGCCTCCTCCACGTCCTTCTCTTTTTGCTGTAGGTGAAGATGGTAGTTAAGCTCAGGTTCTAATCATCTCTTTGAGTTACTCATCTGAATTTCTCTCATATATGTATATATATGAGAGAAACATACAAATATTACATACCTAAAGTGCATATATATATATATATAAAACATACATATCAATAAATGTCTGTGTTTCTTTTGTTAATCTGACTTTTCTTACAAGGCCCCCAGCTGAGAAAATGATAAAGTAAAAGTAAATAAATATGTAAATATGTATACTCTTACTTTGCAATTTATAATAAGTCTGTTTTTCTACCTTGTTAATCTCTTTTATCAGATCTCTGGGGAGTGGCAGTTATTGAACCCAGGAAAGTAGAGGAAGAAGCTCATTTTCCTCCCCCGCAGAAAAACATTAAAATTACTAGCCCAGAAGAACTAGTTGTCTCCAGTTTTATATGCATGCTAATTGTGAACCAGGAAATGTCTTAACCTGAATAATTTAAACAATAATATTAAAAATAAATAAATAAATAATTGATTAATGTTTATCAGTTATTTTATGTCTCCTCCATTTAAGAAGGGATTAAATTGGATTTTACTGAAGTTATTTCCCTTAATCTCTTTATGGTAATTCTTATAATATGCACAGACATGATCAAGACAATCTTAGAAGGGGAGTGCTCATTGCTGAGGAGAAATTCTTTTGAAAGGGACAGAATAGGGAACCGATTTAATTGGGGCTTATTTTTGCTTTTTCATTTATTTTACACTAAAAATATCAGGCAGACTAATTTTTTCCTCAAATGGCATGTTCGAAGACTGTACTCATAAACTTACCAATTGAAAACTAGATGGTGGGTGCTACCTGGAAACCTGCCACAAAAGGAATTCATAATGGATGTTGTTAGAAAATAGTAAAATAATTTAGAAGATGATGACAAGATTAACAGAACTAAAAGACAAATAATCCACTTAATTTTGATAGACAAGTACATATGCATCATTCCTTAATTTATCTATAAGATGAAGATACTGTTAGACCCATGTCGTTATTTTTTTTTATTTTAGAATTATACTAACTTGAAAAAGTGACTATCATAATGTCAAACACCTAAAACTAGTCCAAAAAATGTTGACTCACAGTTGTTAGAGGACAAGTGAAAATCAGTTTTCAATGATAAAAATTCCATTAAAACAAATGTTCGTACTTCAAATATTTCATAATTCCAGACCAGTGACTATAACCAGGTCTGATTTTAATCTATACCTGCCATTTACAATGGGAATATTTGGTAATATCTGGTATTTTTTCATTGACATGAGAAGATGTTGACTGGTATCTAATGTATAGAAATAGGGATGCTGTTAGATATCTTATAATGCAGAGAACAGTCTCCCAAAATAAAAAATAACCTGGCCCAAGCTGCTGAGAATGCCAAGATTGAGAAGCTTCATTTTAGGCAAAAATATTTTTATTTATTACTGAAGTATTAACCCAGTTAATGCATGTATTTTAAACCCAAGTTAGCTTAGTACAGCACAAACGAAGTATAATGACAGTTTAGATTTTTCATCAATTGCTGATAATTTGAAAATAACATTTTTAGTTAAAAGTATTATTGCCTGAAACATTCCCAAACTATGGAGAATTAGTTTGACAATAGCTCAGCAACTTCATAATATGCAATTGTTAATTAATCAATAGCAAATAAAAATACAAACTATAATTGTTTTAAATTTTAAATATTCTAAAAAATATCTGCACCCCACTGTTCATAGCAGCACAGTTCACAATAGCCAAGACATGGAAAAAGCCTAAATGCCCATCAACAGATGACTGGCTAAAGAAAATGTGATATATATACTAATGGAATTCTACACAGCTACTAAAAAGAATGAAAGTATGCCCTTTGCAATAATCTGGATGGAATTTTAAGGGATCATGTTAAATGAAATAAATCAGAAAGAGAGAGAAATACAGATGGTTTCCACTCATACATGGAATATAATGAAATGAAAAAAATAACTAGATCACACCCAGTAAAAAATCTCAGGACATAAGATGATGACTATCAGGGGAGTGGGAGTGGGGAGAGAAAGAAAGAGGGGAAAAGGTGGTAGTAAAGGACACTGGAACTCTGGTGGAGGGTTTGGTATGAAATATAGATTGAGATACAATGTAAATATTCAAAAATGAACCTAGCATTTTGAACAAGAGATAACACATAATAATTATTATAATTAAATATATATATTATTTCATATTTCTATTTGCTAAGAAACATGAAAACAAAAATGACAGAGAAATAGATTTTGCAAAGTCTTCTAATTAGATCACAGATGTAAATACACAGCTGTAAACTGATGGAACACTCATGATTAGGAATTACATTCAAAATCTACATTATAAAGTAGACAGCCTACAATTCAAATGGTATGCCCACCATTAGAAAGGATGCCAAGCACAAACTCTATTTCAAGGCTTTTTGCTGCAAATTTCATGAACAACAATCTCATATATTACTTGCAGGTAATAAACAATTCAGTTTCAAATCCATATCCTCCCTGTACCCTTCCTTTGCAACATGAATTTATCTGTTCTGTCAATTTTTCAAAACTGAGGTGACTTCCTGCATCTTATCAGTCTTCTCTACATGGTATTCAGGTTATTATAGGACAAAATAAGAATCACAATTTTAAAATTTAAAGGGTATATGTCTATACACGAATTTTATTTTATTTTTACAAGTTTATTTTAAAATTTGAGGTAATAGTGCTATATTTAGAGCACTATATAAATCTCAGGTGTGCAGCTTCACACAGTGAGAACTATATATATCACACCATGCCTGCCACTAAGTGTCTAGTTACCATCCACCAACAACCAACCGACTCCCACTATTCAGTCTGCAAATCAAATTTTAAATGTTATTTTATATTAATCAGTTTTCTTTGATATCTGCCAAAGTGAAGTGTTTAGCCAATTATAAAGGGTTTAATCTAACCCAGGTTTTGATGAAATACATTAAAAGGTTATAATTTATTAAATATCAAGTAGCTCTCAATATCTTTTATCTTTAAAAAAGATAAAATATTAATAACAAAATCTTTTCTAAATATATAAGAAAAAAGCATAGGGTATAAACTTGGATCATGAATAATGAACTTGATTTTGGAAAATGTCTAAGTTTATTTATTAAAGATGTATATTATCATGCACTCACCCGTTCTTATACACAAATATACAATACATTGACTAAATATGGGCATATTTATTTTAATTTTCTAAGGAGGATTTGAGATGATTTTCTAAAAAAGGCATGTGGCACAGGTTAGGGTTTGATGATCTAAAATTCCAGCAAAATATTGATACTCCAAAGTAAATGATTTAGGTATCTGGCATACACTCTACCTTAATCAATTTTTAGAAAAAATAAAGTTTTTGTATAGTCTATAAGGAACCAGACTTTTTAATTAGTTAGAATAGGTTGTTGTTTGCTTGAGTCAAGTTTTATTGACTCTGATACAATATTCACCCTCATTATTGTACTTAGTGCTCTATTTATTCCCATCCCTACATTCCACTAGTCACCTTCTATGTCTCTTAATTTCTAATTTCAAACCTTCATCCTTTCCATCCTCTATCCTCACCTCCAGCCCCCTAAGTAGATTGTTTATACCTATGCTTCTCTTTCTCTTTAAACTAACTACCCTGCATGATCAGCCAGTCATTCTATTAAAAACAGAGGTCTCTCATCTGAACCACTACCATCCTAGGAGTACCAGGATTCCTCCTTGGTAGATCTAGATACTTTCTGTACATCCTGGCCCAGTGTAGACATCCTGTGTAAACGCCTAAGTTTGTACGCTTTTCCACTTACTTTACTTTAGTTGTTCCTTTGTCATGACCCCAATTGTACTCTGTTGTGTCTGCTCAGAAACTGAGAAATTCTCTACTGCCTGTTCATGGATCAAATTCTGTATACTATCCCAGGGATACTTTCTTTCTAGCCAACTCACATTGGGAAGTAGATTTCTTGGAGAAAATTAGACAGTTCCCGGCATGTCTTATGCAACCTGAGTTATGGTCCCCATCTGCGTTCTGATCCTTCAGTATTTGTATTTGACTAGTTTTCCTCACTGGGTAAGTCATCTATTTTCACTCGATTTTTTTTCTTGTCTCTTTATCCATAATTCTAAGTACTTACAGAAAAAAAAAAACTGGATTAGCCTCCAGTGACACTTCTATAAAAATACATTGTCCAAACACAAATTGATCAATGTTTCAGGATAACATTATATTTTACCTGTCCTTCTTTTATCGCTCTTCTATTCAAATAAAACTTATTTATAATACTTGTCTTACCTTATATGAATTATCCTATGCTATTCATCTTCTCTGTCTTGCATCTTCAATTTCTTTTTTTCCACCAGATCTCCATTACTTAGGAAGCATCTTCCTCGAAATAAGTTTCTTCCCCAAATACAGTACTAATATAGCATTCTTTTTGCCTCCAGATTTAAGAATTGCTATACTTAAATCCTTTATTTGTTAAAAAATACTTATAGTATTTATTTTCTTACAATCTTTTTACTCTCACACCATTTCAGTAGAAATGTTTTTATTTTCAGGGTATATCACTAGTGATTCATCTTACTGACAAATACAATTGCTTTCTTTAGTACTGTTTGGATCACTTGTTTATTTTTACCAATTTGATTAAGGGCTCAATCTAGATGTTCCATAATAACATGAATTTTTGACTGAAATCAGGTTTATTATATGATCATAAAACATGTTTACATTCTTATTTTTCTGATTTTTAAACATTAACTTTCTTGAAACCTATTCTTCACATAGGATCAATCATTGCAGCCCACACTTCACCCTCATTTCACACACCCAACTCACTGCCAAGTCTATTAATTGCTTTTTCTTCTTTTTCCTACAGTATAATTCTGGAGCATTGTGTGACTAGGACTCGTTAAATTTTTACTAGGTGCAAATATTATTCTAAGCATTGTAAGTATATTACTGAATATAGTCTTTAAAAGAACTCTGATCCAAGAATTATTCCACTTAGATGAGACAAATAAAGCCTAATGATTTTGGTTTGGTTAATGTTACCAAGCTAATAAGGCAAAAACAACCCAAATTACATGATCACAATACTATTGCAGCCTTTTTCCTTTAGGTTTAAAATTCAAACATTTTCACCTACCAATCTGGAATTTCTATAATTCTTAAGTTTGCAGACTGAAATTCTAGCTCATATCACTTGTGTCCCCTGTCCCATCCTGTTCCTTATGCAATTTCATTTCAATTTATTCATACTTCATTCATGGAAGGATAACATTCTCCACAATGACTTAAATCCAAATCCAAAATATAGGTTTCAAGTGTTAATGTAAATGCTGCCTCATCAAGTAATAAACATTTAAAGTAATTAGTATTTTAAATTAATGGATCCATATGTTCATATAATTTTAGTGCTAGTGGATACATTAAAAACTAATCATTTAATCATCTTAGCTATAGTTCTATGTACTTTATTAAAATAGAGTTTACTTATAAAACAGAATGAACCTTCCTAATTTCCTTTATCTAAATACTTTATTGTCTTCCTATTTATCTTTATTACAATGAGAAAAAAAATTCTGGATAGAATTGTAACCGAGGAGAATCAGTTAACTTTTCAACAAAGCTTCATGGGTGGCTATACCTTAAAATCTGGTTCACTATAAATCTAAAATATTGATTTTGTCATTAAGCATTTAAGGAATTGATTAAGTTCTGGGAGACTGACTCACACTAATCTTGGTTGGCAAATAGATTTAGACTCCAGTGCTAAGATCCATTTCCATGACTGCCCAGAACAGCAGGACATAGTGTAATAATCTAGGTTTAGGGACAGCAATGGGAAGCAATGGTACTGGTAATATGTATTTGTCATTTATATCCTAAGCAAATTTGTTAGAAACTGTCATATTAATTAATTTTTTAATTTATTTATTTTTGGCAATTATATCACTTAAAAAGCTTAACATACAAGGTTTCATCATTTTCCTAGCTTCAAAAGGTGATGTTAAGAATAGGAGGAGAAACAAAGAGGTACAATGATTTAAAACTTTTTTTTCACTCAGACCATGGTCAGTAAGGCCTGATAAACTGAGCCTGGCACACCGCAGGGGTTATCTTCATACATGGGTGTGTATGCCTTCCAGAATGGTAATTTTCTTCTCCAGGAAGTAACAGAGAAATACTGACAAATTCCCTATCTCCAAATTCATCTTGAAGACCATTTTAATCACTCCCTTTGTTTTGTTTTGTCTGTTTAAGTGTATGGAAGGAAAATTCAATATAAATTTAATCACTCTCAGATTCATTCACATTCTAGACTTCTTTTGATAAAAACTGCAGTGAGTTATGGTAAGAAATTCTTGAAATAGCCAAGAGTTCTATGTCACTTCATAATACAGAACATTTTTCTTTACTTCTGGATATGGGTTACTCATTTGTTATCTTTAGACTTTATTTGATTAGACTTAGAACTTTGTTTTCTCTATTTTCAATTCCTTTGTGAATTGAGGGGAATAAAGTAACTGATTTCTTTTTTTAAAATATATTTTATGTTTGCAACATTTCTTTATTAGTCTGTATGTTCCTTGGGGGCTAGAATCATATATCACTCATTATTGTATCCCTTGCAGCATTTTCCAATGGCCTTTCACAGAATAGATTTAGACTTATTGTCTGAATGAATTGCTAAATGAATAATGAATTAGAGAACAACTTCAATTTCCTTGTCTTGAAAGTTGAAGCAACTGTGATTTTATGTTTCACATATTTTCACTTATGTTCAGGTATGTTTTTTATTAACTTTGCTTCAATAAATAGAATAGGGTTAGGATGTTAAACCCATTCAAAAACATAAATAGAAAGGAAAAATTAGTAGTTTATATACTACAAAGGCAAATCTGTTAAATGACTTCTAGAGTACTAGGAGAAGTTAGTAGTAATTTGTCCACTAATACCAGTATTCCAAGTTAATGATAATAGGAAAGAGGTGAGGTTGGATCTATCTTTTTTGGAGGTTTGAAATTTTGGAAACAAGTGCTCTGCTTCCTACCAGATCATCTCACTCATAGGTAGAATGTGGATAGACAAAACAAAGGAACAGATGAAAGAAAACTAATCCTTGGACACTTGCAATAGCATTGATATTACCAATAGGAAATGGGACATGGGACAAGGGGGTGAGTTGAGGGTGGGGAAAGCAAGTGGTGGTGAAGTCCACTGGATAACGGTGAAGAAAAAAAAAAGAAAAAATTAAATAACTTCCTATATTTAGAGTTAACAGAGTGACAGTCACGAAAGCAAAGCTAGATGTTGTTTCAGACTTCATTAATAAAAGTAAGAGCTGTCATATACTATTTTGGTCAAACGGAAAGTAAAATAAATTTGACATTTTCATTAAAAATAAGTCCTAAACCATGAGTTAACTAGAAAGATTTGTCTTTCAGGTTCAACACGAGTTTACTGAGTGAAAACTGAGAACTGAGATTTGAGAGAAGTTCAATAGCAATCTATTACTATTATGATTGATAGCAGATATAAGAAAACAGACGATATCAATAATGAAGTAATACCTGTTACAATTTTGGTTTTGTTTTTTTAGTGCAGCTAAATGACAATTATTTTCTTTTTCTAGAATTCCATGCCACTGTAACAACCATATCCACTATGAGCAATTGAATTTTTGAGTGACTGACGATTGGCTTGTAGTTATTACTTGATGACCCATGAATATTTGGTTGGAAGAGGTACAAATTTTATAGAATTCAGCAACATTAACTATTGCGGTTGTGGAATTGTAGAAATGTTCTTATTCCAGTGACATAATCAATATAACCTTTCATTTATCTCCTAAAGTTACATGCTTCATGATAGAGAGGAAAAAACATATGCTATATACACAAGATTCTGTGCAGGAATAATGACTTTCAAATACATTATGCCCAATTTTATCCACTAGTAGTGGAAATGTCTAACATTTTTTTTCCATGCAGGCATACTTCATCTATATTGAAATCAATGGCAGATACTATATGGAAAGTAAATGTATTTTATCATTGCCCTTTTAAAACAATCTATTTCAGATTTAAATATAATCAATAAAGCAAAATTTCTAGGAAAAAGAAGAATGTCTTCATGATCTTGGAATCAGAAACATGCTTTGTGAAAAGACAAAATAAGTCAACTTTAAAAAATTAATAACTTGAAATACATTACAATCAGTAACTTATGTTCATCAAAATTCACTATTTATAAAATAAAAAGGATAAACAAATGAGAGAAATAATTTAAAATATAATTATAATTACCAAAATTCAATTCATGGACAACGTGTAATACAATTATCCTTAATACATATAGAACTATAAATCATGAAAAAAATAAAGTATAATGACTTGAATGGGTACTCCATAAAAATATAGAACTATAAATCATGAAAAAAATAAAGTATAATAACTTGAATGGGTACTCCATAAAAATAAAATATCCAAAAGTTAATAAAGACACACAAAAAATTTAGCAGGAAAATGTAAGTTAAAAACAAAATCTGATTTAATACATACATGCCAGTATAAAAAAAAAATGGTGTTGGTGAGAAAGTGGAAAATAAAATATCTTCTATGTGCTACTAATAAGAATTCATATTGATGACATACCCTGGTGGCTTAGCAGTTTAGTTCACCAGGCATAGTCCATACATCCCAAGGTCCCTGGTTCAAAACCCCAGGGCCTGGGAAAACAAACAAGATGAACAACTAAATTCAATAAATAATGCATTTCTTTCTCCTCTCTCTTCCTGCCTGCCTCTCTACTCTCACCTTCATTCTAGTCATTAACATCATTAAAAAAAACAAACAAACAAACAAGCAAACTCGAATTGGTTAAACACTTTGGAAAATTGGTTGTATCAGTAAGCATTAATAAATGATATACTTTATTCATTCTTTATAAGCTAGCTTTAATGCATATCTCATTCTAATTAAAACTATTACATACAAAAAGACATGCATAGAAACACTGTAATAGGTAAAACTGGAAAAGCATCATCAATTTAAGCTGTTTAAACTGAGGCATCTTCATTCAATGAAATACTTCAGATTAATCAAAATTAGTGAATTTTTCATGCATCTTCAACATGGATAAATCTTACAAACATAATACTGAGAAAAAGTAGTAGATAAAATAGGATATATAGTATAATTCTATTCATATGAAGTTTAAATTCATACATACAGGAGTCTATTGAGTTAGAAATCAGGATAATAGTTGCTTCTGAAGGGATTATAACTGGGTGGTGCAAGGTCTGGGAATCTGGGAGTCCTGATTTGTTGTTCCTTACTAGGAAAGATAGTTGCAAGGAAAGTCCATGAGTTGTACAATTGTATGCCCTATTTTAGTGTTTTATTTCCATAAAAAATAATTTAAAATGCATCTGTGAGTAGTATTAGCAAGATGTATGCAATAGATATTTTAGGAAGTAAATAAGGTCATGTTTCTTTTAAAATATTGTAAAAGGGGGTTAATTGTATAATAAAGGAAATGGAAATAGTAGCAAATTTAATGTATCATACACAGATGTGGACTTCCTATGATTTATACCTTAACCCATTTAATTTTATAATACAATGTTCTTTCAATAAAAATAATTTAAAAATATCATTAGACTACTAGCTTCATCTTAAAAATTGTATGCACAGTACCTTAAAATAACTTTTTGTAGTAAAAATTTGGTTATTTAAATAACATTATATAGCTATCTCAGTCATTGGTGTCTTCAGGGTACCCTTTTGATAACTGGGAAGCTCTCTATATCCATTGAGACAAGATACTTTCACTTGTTTCCTTATCCTCACCAAAGGCTTCTTTCTAGCAAGCTGCTAATTTATTTGAAGTAAATAATGTTGCTTTTTGTTGTTTGACAGGATCAAAGTTCTCTGGAATATAGTTCAATGGAATGAAATCTATTTCATAAAGTATATTTAAGGAATAAGTGATACTATAGTTTTCTCATTGCAGAATAAAATGATTTAATACAACACTGGGGTTTCTTTCTGAAAACTTGATAAAATGCAAATAGGAAATGATATTCATTACTAAATAAGTAATATGACTTCTGGCTTTTAAATAGTTGATTTTCTTATAAATCCTGAAATTAAAGACCATGACCAAAATATTCTAATACATACAGGATTTTTGTATGATTCTTAGAAAGGTATAAAAATACTTTTTTCAAAATATTATCCCAATCCTTATTTAAATCAAACCTGGAGAGCACTCTTATTTCACCATATTTATTTCAAGGACATTCACAGATACTTTGTGACAACAATTTTCTGCAGGTCTTATACCAGTTTGATTTACTCAGTTGCACATAACTGCAGTATTTTTGCTAAAGCTTTGAAACCCTTGAATAGAGGTGGAGCACTAACCATAGACTTTTAATGTATTAAGTTTCAAAGACTTCAAAGTTAACATAATTAATTCAATGCCACATAATTGTTCCAAGGACAGAAAAAAAAATTGCAAACGGAATTGATATGTTTATTTTCCCCTTCTCAACTAAATGACAGTACTAAGTGAGCAAATTCTTGAAAAAAAAACAAAACCATTCTTTCAACTTTTAAGTTAATATTTCCTTTGACTATTTCGACAACTCGCCATGACAACTTAAAAGAAGCAGTTAAGGTGGGAGTTCTGTTACTTCCTCACTTTATAATTTCTTGCCTCTCCCTCTTCTTCCCTTTGGCACTTAATAACTTTAACTCTATCCTCATCATAATCCTTAGTTCTAATTTTTTCCTATTATCCCAATTTATTAGCTCCTTTCTGGCTTCATTGGCCTTTCTATCCATCATATAATCCAACATATGCTACAAATACTTGTTTTAGGGCTAGACAATGCACCTTTTTGACACGCTGACAACTTACTTTACCAGTTTAAAATTGTATGTGTACCTTGCATCTACTATCAGCATTAACCTTAAAGGTTTCCAGCAATGCTGGAGGAAGTTTTAGAACAATATTGATTAAATATAGAGAGGGCTTTTCTTTCTCAAACTTAAATTTGTGATTTGGACAAAACGCCACATGCTTTAGTTTCAAAATTTAGAATATCATGATTTAATACATCATTTTAAAAAATACAGCAATGATTCTTAATAGTGCCTTATGTTTGCTTAATTTTAATCTCTAAAAATCTGAAAGAATGTTCTGGAAATTTTGATTCAAAAGTTTAATGTGAATTACCCTTAAACCCCAACAAAATATAAGAGATTGATAGATAAAACAACCTCCCAATGGAAAAGGGTGTGAGGCTATCAAAAGTTGCTTTTTAAATAAATTGCTAAAGAAAGAAAAGCAGATGAATTAGTAATATCCGATGAAGCAGGGGAGGAGAAGGCAGAGACTAGATATCATCATAAGAGGCAATAACTAAACTAAGAGCCTCCTCTGTCCTGATGAATCCCAGAAATTCTGATTCCTGAATATACCAAACCAGGTGGAGGGCAGGAGTGAGCTGGGGAGCCGAAAAGTATGGCAGTACCGTAATTCTTGTTATTCACACTAGTTATGTTCTATAAACTATCTGTGAACACATAAACTGTGAATTAGTGAACACTGAACCAAGGATCCAAGAGGAAATACAGAGTTTAGTTCCTGCAAGTCTATGGTTTTCTGTATATTCCTCAGTTCATTCAGACTACTATAATAAAATAACATACATGGGGCAGCTTGTTTATAAATAAAAAAAATTATGTCTCATAGATCTGGAAGCTAGAAGTCCAAGGTCTGGGTGCCAAAGCGGTTGAGTGAGGATCCTGTATGATTGCAGACATGCTGTATATGCTGTATTTACATATGATGAAAGGCATTAGGGAGCTCATGAGGTCTCTTCAGCTTTTAGAATTGTACCAGTCCTCTTCATGAAAGCTCTACCCTGATAACTTAAAATCTACCCGCTAGGTCCCTATCTTCTAACAATAGCCCACTGAACAGAATTTCAACAATTGAATTTTGACGGGACACCAGCATTCAAACAATAGCATGCTAAGTCATTGACACTGAACTCATATTCGATGACACTAATTCTTGCCCAAATTAAGCCTATCCAACATAAATGTTTTCTTAATAAGACACATCACAATCTTACTGCACTGAAGGATAGTAGACTTCAGTAATACACTGGAAGCTATTTAAACAGTAAAATCACAACACAAGTAAAAATTGACACTAAATAGACTGCATAAGGATATTGGTTTACAATATGAGAGCTAAAATAATTCAGAATACAATTTTGTCCCTAATTGGAATATAAACATCTCAAATTTTTACAGCTCTGGGCATTTCTACATATGATCTTGAAAACATCCTAGGTATGAATTTGAGCTGAGATGCAAGAGAAGGGAAAGCTGCCTGGGAAGGATAAAACAGCATCAATTCAGTTTGAAGTACCAGAGCTAGGGCATCAGTGCAATTAAGTTTAAAGTACAGTTAACTATTAACTTCAAGTATAACTGTCAATCCATAAAGTTATGGACTGTTGCAAAGAACAAAAGCACTGGTGTCTTCCAATAATTTAAAATAAACCACTAAAAAGGTAGTCAGAAACCTTATCCCACCTCAGAACAGTCCTGGGCAGAAATAAGGGTGGATGACCACCTGCCAGAATCTTTAAAAATTCAAGTCCATCAGGGCTTATTTCCATTTCAAAATGACCCATCCCTATGTCTATCTGGTGATATATATTTTTTTCTTTCTTCCTCCTGAATAAACACATTTTTATTTCACTTCTGAGCTCTTTTCTCTGACATGTTGTCCATGATGTGGAGCAAATTTTTCTCCAGAGACACAAGAACCCATCACTGTCAAATAAACTGAGGCATAAACCCCAAGATATTAATCCCAGGATTGATTTGAGAGTTAAAATTAAATTTTAGGAAGTAAGTGAAAAACAGAAACATTAAAAAAAAGGATCAACTGTACTTAAATGTATGTTGATTTTGATAACACAGGACTCTCTAACGCCTTGTTTTGTGCAAATTGTCCCTGAAAGCTGACATTCATCTTTATGAAAAAAAAAAGGAAGATTCTTTTCCTAAGGAAAAGAGGTGGGCTTTCTAGGGTGAATTGAAACAACTAATGTTAGCAAAGTATCCTAGAACAATGACATCACACATATGTACAATGTAGCATTACCTCCAAATAAATGACAGTGTCCATCTGCTCAATGTAAATGGAAGTGTAACAACTGACAAGCTAAAAACCCTTATTCATATGTACATATCACCTTATTATTGCTTCATTCCTAAATATGAATACCAACCAAAGATCACAAGACATTTGAAGATAGTTTCAGTATGAAAATTATCAAGTAAAATAAGGAATGTTATCTTAGAAAAGGTAGAACTTGAGAAAATAGGAAGCTTAAACATTCTAAGTAATAACTTTTGAGAAATTGAAGATAATTTATATGTTAAAAAAAGGAAAAGTCCTATAATGCATAGGTGGCATGGATTTGAAAAGAAACAGACATATAACTGAAAATGTAAAACAAAGTTTCATAAGGTTTCAAGGTGCAAAACAAGAAGGCACCTTCAAATAAATGTCAGATAGCCAATGAATTTCTCATTAGCAAACTGAGTGGTAACACGCAATAAATTAATGTTGTCAGTATTCTGTGATAAATGATTTTTAACCTAGGAATTTATAAATAGTTAAATTATTCATGAAGGATGAAAGGAGAATAAATGCGTTTTCATAAATGAAAAGAATGATAAATTCTACCTTCTATATATGCTTTCTCAGGAAGTTACTTCAATAAATTTTCCAACAAGAAACTTAGAAACCTGAGGACATGGAATCCAGGAATTCATGAATCTGACCCAGAAGAGTAATAAAGGAAGTGTTAGAAATAGAGCAAGAAAGAAAAGACTCTTGGGAGGAAGACTACAGGGAGGTAACAGGGATTCTGGAAGCAGATTATTACAAGTATCAAAGTTCAGTGTCAAGGATAGATGACCCAGGTCAGAAAACATGTCCAAATCATATTTGTTGAAAATGATTATTAAGAATATAGGGAAGATCACAGAAGATTATCTTCACCAAGTCTGAACTGATTTTATTTACCTCTAAAACACCAATTTAGTTCTTCAGTAGTAGATAATCTTTTCTTGGTAGAGCTTCCTAGATCTAACAGTCTGGGATCTTGTGGCATCAGTTATTCCTACTCCCATATATACTTTCCCTTTTTGCACTGATTATTTTCCCTAGACCCATGTCAACAGTATTCAACGTCTATCCGATTAAAATACATTTTCCTGTTTCTGATATCTATGACTTTTTAAATTATCTGTAATTTTCACCAAACTTTTCAATAGAGTGGTCAACATGCAATTTTGTTCCATCTTCTGCCATTCTTAGGAAGCTTTTAGTTTCTCAATGCCATTTTATTTGAGTTCTGATCCTTCATTCTTTAAAAATTCTGCTTCGGAGATTTCTTCTATGTGCAAGATTTCAAAGGCATCCTAGTGACAATAAATATGTCATCTGCACACTTTTAAAATTACTCTCTTTCTAGCAAAATTCATTTACTTTTTGGTCAATAGTCTCTGCTTTCTTTCCTTCACCATACTTTTAACTGTCAAAATAGAAATCTGGCTTTTTTTCTAACTCACAAATATCTTACTATTTCAAAACAACCAGACTTTCAGATTTCTTAATCTAATTCACTTCAATATTGAGTTCATTTAACAACTCTTTCAAAATATCATGTTCAAATTATTGCCTCTTTGTTTTTGTACTTTTTTTCTACTTTGTTTTAGTAGTCTTATTTCCTTCTTGGTTTCCTTAGCTAGATATTATTTTCCTGATAGCTAGATATCCTATTTTGTTGTTGAATATCGATTTACTTGAGTATGAAGAAAGGTTCTGAGGATTAATTAACATAAAATTTGATTTAAATGACACATACTCAACGTATTCAAAGCAGAAGTCCCTTTCTCTCCAGACCTGCCCTTCCTTGTATGTTGCCTTATTTTAAAACATACCTTCCTGTTTTAGTAAAAGGTATACTTTTCTCTTGCTTGGATGGTTGTAATAATGCACATGTGGTTTCTGAATCTTCTGTCTTGTCTCTTAAATCCATCATCTTCAACTTCATAAAACATAAGCTGAACATATCATTTCCAACTTCAATCACTGCAGAAACACCTCATCACTTATACAATTAAGGTTCAACTTCCTATCCTCCTTTTTATAGAAAAGTTCTCCTGGTTAGACTTCAGCTCTTTAGCTTTCTATCTTACTCTTCTTTAGCTTATTGTTCACCCTCTAAATAATTAACACTTTTATTAAGCAGATAATTTACACAGTGTCATGAACATGCAATTTAGAGCAAAAATTGACTTGATTCTACCACTTCTACTTACCATTGCCCATCAATACAAAATGGAGATAAAATTATATATATATGTATATGTATATATACACACACACACACACATAAACACACACACACATATATATGATGTGGAAAGATATGTAAGAATGATGAGAAAAAACTTTAGGAACATGTCTGTTATGTGTTTGAAGCTCAGTAAATGTAAGCTAGTGTAGTTATTACTGGTGGCTTTTTAAAGAGACCAAGATTTTGATGCTTTTGTATATTAAACTTCTGTGCTATTCTTCATGGCCATCCTGCTACTGTTCATTAGAATCCAGCCATCATTTACAACCATATTTTCTGAGCATCATGGCTAGCATACAAACTCTGGAGGCTGATTGTTAGGAACGAATCCCAGCTGTACCACTTATGAATGATATTGACAATTTATTTAACTTTTATATGACTCAGTTTCCCTCTATAAAATAAGGATAATGATAATACTAATTCAAAAGCATTTTTGAAGATTAAATGGTTTCTTTATAAAGAACTTAGAAAACATGTAGTAAGTCATAAGACAGCTATATAAAAATATTAGGACATAAGTACTACTACCTAGATATTCTGTTCCACTCATAGCCTGAAGTTCACATGTCCCCAAATGAACTCTATCATATTCTCCCTCAAACCTACCCTTCTGTCTTACCTGTTCATAACAATTGATGACACACATGGGTTAAATTATCTGCTCCTCTCCACTCTGTTTCAAGTTCTTATACCCAATACATCAGAATGTGACCTTAATTGGAGAGGTGGTCTTTTCAGAGATAAACACAAATTTATGTAAGGTGAGCTTTAAATTAAAATGATTGGTGTTCTTATGAAAAGTGGAAATTTTGACACACACATACATGGAAGGAAGACAATGTGAAGAGATACAGAGAGGAGATAGCTATCTACAAGCCAAGGATCTAGGTCTGTCTGGGATGCATTCTGCCTCACCACTCTCAGAAGGATCCAGTCATATCCACATCTTGAATTTGGACTTCTAGCTTCCAGAGTTGTGACAATAAATTTCTGTTTAAGCTACCTAGTGAATGGTACTTTGCTACGATAGCCCTAGGAAATTAATACAGTGCACTATACGGCAAAGTCCAGTTTAAAAATGCAAAAATTCTAATTTTCCATCTCCTATCCACATGAAATCCAACAAACTGCTACCAAGTGATGTTTCCTTTATGACTTTGTATCTCACAATTGCCAACCATGCAGACTTTCATCTTATCTGTGCACTAGAATGCTATTACTTCTTAAGGCTCCCACCTACAGACCCCTCTATGGCAAATTTATGAATTATTTCTGGCACTCCAAGGCCTTTGTCATTTGTTATAAATCCATGCTTTACACAGTGTATGCCAGTTTCCCTATTTTTAATCTATACCATACAACTTGCTCTACTCTGAGTATACAATCAAGGTCTGTTACTGTGCTCATTTTGATATTCTTTTTAACTCACCAGAAAGTGGCTGAGATGGACTTACATTGGTCTGCTATTTGACAATTCTCTTTTAGGAATTTCTTTCATGATTCTAAGTATCTTCTCAATGAAGCTTCCTCTGATATCCTATGTATATTTTTTCTCAATATTAAAAATTTAAATTGCAAAAATATTTAAGGATTAGTTAGAAAACCGTGCACTTGTAAATTCATTTTTGAATTTCTTAAATTCAATCAGGTCAACAGGATATGCAAACCAATAAGATTTCTTAAAATCATCTTGGCTCTGTGTCTAAATGTATGTAAATAGAAGATATCTTAACAAAAGCCTCCTCTGATATCCCATGCAAAAAATGACCACAGGTGCTTTCACTTCATTTATTATAATTATAATTTTAAGATTCCTATGTATATCACATATTTTTGTGTACATGCATTTAATCTTTTAACATTTTTTATTATTTCTTGAAGGAAAGAACCACCTATAAAATTGGAAATATTCTTTCCTTTATATTGTGGAAAAATATAGTGGCTAAATGAGACTCCTTAAGTCATTCGTTAGACAAGTAAAAGGTCAGACTTCTGCATTTGTCACTAAACTGTAAAGCAAAGCTATCTATTAAAATTAAAATTGACAGATTTCCAAATGTTTTATTCTTCCCAGTCATTTATATTCTGCTTTAAGCTTCTTGATACCAATTATATTATAGAGTGTCAAAGAACTTCTAACACATTTCTAATTTGAAGACTTTATAGCAATACTTTGAATGCTCAAGAAAGCATGATGGAGCAGTGAGAAAAAAATAGTCAAGTAAGATCACCTAAATTAAAAACACTAATAATAAAACTCATGTGAGAGCAATGTATCCATTCTAGCACTACATAAAGTTAAAAACTTGAAGTAAGGCAAACATGACAACAATAATTCTTCACAAAGCAATAGCCAGCACTTTAGAATATAAAAATGTTATAACAATCATTGTAAAGTCTCAACTGCATTTTTATGAAGCTTTGGAATGTCAAGCTAAACAAAGAGATAAATTAAAAATGTAAGGATGCAACATCATAAAATGTACAGTGGTCATCAGTTTGCAGAGTTTCAGTTTTCATTATTTTTCTTAAAATAGAGTTCATAAAGCAAGAGTGCTTTTGCTATGTTTTCAAAAGTAACAATGTTCAGTCAATAATACCGTGATTCAAGTAAATCTTTTCTCAGAAGTAAAATTTTAACTTGCAAAAATATTTAAGGATTAGTTAGAGAATTGTGCACTTGTGAATTCATTTTTGAACTTGTTAAGTTCAGTCAGATCAACAGCACATTCGAACCAATAAGAGTTATTAAAATCATCCTGGCTATGCGCCTAAATGTACATAAATACAAGCATACTCTGTAATTAACTGGACAGTACGGGGTAAATGTGATGAACAAGAAATTCACTGTGCTAACTCCATTAGTGCTAATAAGAGTTGTGTAGCTAATTCCCTTGCATTGCTCTTAATTTGTATCCCCTCTGTGAGGTCTATTCCAAAGCATTTAATTTTTACACCCTACCCCCATCCTATAACGCTTGTTACTTACCTCAGTAATGAAGGCTTTGGCTGTGGCGGGGTTCATAACAAGGATGGCTCGCCTAAGAGTGTCTCGATAGCGATTCAATTCCTCTATTCTCATGGTATCAAAGAGAGTGGTGATCATTTTATTAATGTTGTTTTCTACCTTCTGAAGTGCAACATCCATCCCCTGCTGAGATACTTTGTCCAAAAATTCCTGTATTCCACGGATATCTAGAAACATCAAAAGCCCACCAAAATGTGAAATACAGAACAGAAAGGAGATAAAAGCTATTTCACTTATATTAGAAGTGTTTGTGGTCAACATTGCAGACTGTAACTAGCTATGTAGCTGAAGGAACTCTCAAATACAATTTGTATGTTACATCAAAGACGCTTTCTTATTTTTCAAATTCATTTCTTTCTCTCCACTGAACATTCTAAACTATCTGACCTCTGGAAAAAATATTAGGACAGGACGGAGAGAGCTGGTTGGGTAGAATCCTAGCTGCCTAAAGCAAACACAAGATAAGAAAAGTTTATTTCTTATTTTCCTCAACAAAACGAGTGATAGTAAACTTAGGGAAAACAGTAATATCATTAATGGCAGATGAATCTGAATCAAGATTATTAACATTTCTTAAAATGTGCAAGAGTATAACTAAACAACATTTATAATCTAAATATAAAGAGGTCTTTATGAAGTTATCTCAGACATTCATACCAAAAATAAAATATCAACTTTTTGGTCTATTTTACAGGCAATAAATCTTTACTTCTAAATTGGCAAACTTGGTAGGAGATATTTTTCTTTTCATGATTATGAAGGATGTACTGCATGTTTAACAAAATGTTCATAAACCCACAAGATAAGCAAAGTTCTGAAAGATTAGCAAATGAATAGCTCAGTGACCATTTCACATTTAAAGAAGGGTAACATTTTTGGACAATAAAGCATTTACAAGTTTGTTCTTTGATGTATGCTAAATCACAATAAATAAATATCTATAATGTTACAAATATTTTCTCCTATACCACTTTGGCTATTTATTAAAGGATTCCAAACATTAAAATATGATTGGACAATGTACCTGGAAGAATATAGTCTCAATAATGTCAGTTTGCTTTTACTATATAATGTCCATGACTTAAAATGTTTAAAGGGAATGGGGGGACTAATGAAAGATAAGAAGTAAATGGAGTTGTAGGTTGCTTATTATGAATACACTATATCTCAAAATTACAAATTATACATAATTTCATACATGCAGAATTTGTCTCTCAAGGGCAATAACTAATTCATGTGTTCCTCAATACATTGACAATGCAAATCAATAGAAAAGATCATAAGGGAAATCTAGTCACAAATTTGGAAACTGACATTAACTCATTGAAGTTTTATTTGTATGGTTTCTTAGTCTTAGAAACTTTGTTTTCTTCTTACAATTATTATTATTTAACAATTAATGTAAATATTATATATTCTGTTATCAGATAGAATTATGATTAACTCTCCAGAATACATAACCGCATAAATTCTACTTTTAATTTTTTCTTAATTATATGATAAATCTAGGATGTCAGCATCACAGCAGTTTACAGGAACAAAATCTCACCTAGAGCTGAGATGAAAGAGCTAGAATAATAAAAGTATTATGAAGCCTTTAAATATCCAAGTCAGAAAACAGCTAACAGCATAAAATTCTCAGGTATGGATTTAAACAAAGGGTGGGATCTACTGAAATTTAATAAGAAGACATATAATACAACCATATACATAGTCAAGCAGTATTCTTAAACTTTGACATGAATCAAAATTACTTGCAATTTTTATTAAAAATAAAGAAGTCTGGGCTCCACTCCAGAACAATTATAATTTTAAAGTAAATGTCAGAATTGATCCTTGATTTTAAAATGCTAATTTTTTTAGTCTGAATCATTTAAATGTGTCTCTGCATACAAGACAAACAAAACCAAGAATTCACTGAAATCAAGATGTTCTGAAAACAGCTGGTTAGAGCATACAATTCCAGGTCATTATGGTGTAAGGACTCTTCTAAAAGCAAAAATAACGTATTTTTCTGAGGCAATTTTTATTTACAAAATTACAAGTTTAGATATGAAGGTTCACTGTTCACCAAATATAGCACACCGTGCCCACCACCAAATTTCAATATTTTAACTTTGAGAATGCATGTAAATTCAAAGAAAGTGCAGTTTCTATTGCCATTACTCTTAAGTCTAAGGAATGACCTGGGGCAGATTGGGCCTGGATTAAACCTACGTCATGAATACTTGGGATAAATGTTGTGATTCCAAGGAACGCATGCCCAAGGATGCTTAGCCAATGTTTATTTCAAAGGGAGCTATTGTGTGGCAATTTAATTGTAAGTAAAAGCTGTATGCTACTGAAGAGTAGCATTCAAGCACCTCATGTCACTCAACTATGTATTCTTAATTTGAGATCACTCATAATGTAGGAGCCTATAAATAATCCGTTCAGTAAACCTGAAAATTGAATTTCCTTGGCTTGAATCAGAAATATTTAGTTTTGCAAATTATGTTAGGCACTTATATATGACCAGCAATCTTGTTATAGAGAAAAATTCATTATGAAACTTAAGAAAAATGTCAGCAAGGCTAAGATCATAAAATAAGCTTATGCTGAATAGAACAAACGACAACAAACAAATTCAAACATAACTTTAAAAAAGTATGTTTTAGAGGCAATTCTAAATGTTGCATTATAAAGACAAACATAATTCAGACTATTTTAATATGCCATCACAGATTAATATTTCATATTATAATTTAATATTACAAATCAAATTAAATTATAATCTAATCAATATTTTAAGTATTTTTCTTCCATATACAAGTTTCCCTTCACACTGGAAAGAAGCAAATGTATTCTCATACATGTATCCTACATTTAAAGGATCACCATGTAACAGTGACTAATGACAGTGATTGAGAGTTTGCCATGACCATATTAATTCACACAAGAATTAGCAGAGGACTCAAATAGGGCTTACTACCTGATATATGGGATATATTCAGATGTACAATGTACCATGCATTTTCAAAGAAGGGTCTTTCTTTAGTATAATACTCTGTAAGGATATCCACTGCCATCTTACTTAAGAAGCTAACACATGAAGTGAAGTGGAGATGAAGATGTGGTAAGAGCTATATCTGACTACTTTCAATAAGTTCATGTCTCTATGTTATTTCATAATAAGTTGCTTAATCCATCCATGTCATAGAATTCCCCCAGTCTGTATAACAGTAGATCCATGCCAATATTAGTAGGCTGTGAGACCAATATCATTTTAGGCAAAGGGGACTAAAAAAATCTAAGCAGCTCATTTAAAGAAAAACACATCAATTTACTGTTCTGTCTCATCTGTAAGTCAGCTCTATTCAGTTCTTCCAACTCTGAAATTCAACTTTTTCTCCAATCGATATTCTCAGAATAGAATCATCCTATTAAAGCAATCTATCTGATTTTATTCAAAGGACCTACTACCTCTATAACTTGCTGGATTTTTTTGGTATATTTTCCATTCCAAATTTTGTTGATTCTAGAATTTATTGATCTGGAACATAGTAATCTAGCTACTAATTCCTTGTTTATGCTTCTCAGATATTGAGCCTACCTGGACTACTGACAGTTGCTTCTTAGGAGCCTTCTTGGATATCATATTCCACCTACTTGACTTCCTGTCTGAATATTGGTTGAAAGCATAGATAGCATGTTAAGCAAATAGATGAATGTGCATATTGGAAGAATAGGGCAAGATGATGAGAGAAAGAAAAACATCAGTAATGCAAGGTTTTAAAAAAGCAAAAGTTTTGAGAAAACACAAGTACGCATGTTTTTCATTTTGCCAAAAAAAAAAGGAAAAACTTCATACTGTCTGCAGCAATAAAGTTAGCCTAAGGCATATTGTGTGATTAGTAAATGCATAAACTGTAACAGTGAGATGCTGAAAAACTAGAATAAATAGGAAAGAAGTTCTTTATAAAGGTAGATTATCTGAAAAACATATGTTGAAAATGGTCAATTGATATGTAAGCAGTAGAAGTCTAAGGAGGATTCAAACAGTTATAATCATGTTCTTATTGATAAATAATTATTTTAAAAAAGGATTGCTTATGTTGTATTTCAGAAAATAGGTCACTTTGTTCAATCCAAGCATATTAAACTTCATATAAAGAAAAACGTTCTGACACCAGGAGTGTCCAAAATTCTCCTGTGAAATAGATTCCTACAAAACATAATGAGTTAGATCCCTACAAAATATAATGAGTTCTCTCATTCTTGATGCATACTTTCAGGGGAAACAATGCTACCAAATCAAGGGCATCTTAGAGACTTGCTGAAATTTCCTTTTTCTTCATCAAGAAACAAAGCTAGCCATATCATAATTACATGTGAAAATATTTATGTTGCTGCTATCTACTTCATAAAATTTCTAATTCCAGACATCTGAGAGGAGCCCCAGGTATTAGGATGAGTAAAAACCCTTTTAGTGATTCTGATCTAATACAGAATTTGTGTTCTTGGTGTCTACTACATTCAATTCTATTCTTCTGTGTAAAACTACTAATCTTTAAGTAATCATCATTCAATTTTGTTATTTAGCAAAAATTCTGATAGGCAAATTCATTTTCCCCTTTTTCCTTTCACTTTACTTTTTTGTTTTCAAATATTTGATGTTATTTTGTATTCTAATTTTTACTGAGACATAATTTACGTACTAAAAACAGATATCAAATGTATCAGTCAAAGAGTAGAGTACTTCACTGTAATCACCACTCAAAATGAGAATTTAAACATTTATACTACCCAAAGGTTATTTTCTTTTTCTTTCCAAAAATTTGCCCATGACTTAGATGTGCAACCTTTTTCTGATTCGTATCACCAAGGTTAGTTTTGTATGTTATTGGACTTCATGTAAATGAGACTACAGCATGTACTTTTTATTTACTTCAGACCTTTTTTACTTCAAAATAATTCTTCGTATTTCCATGGAGCATTCATTATTGTGGAGCATTATTTCATTTATCAACACACATCAATTAATGTATCTATTCTCTCTCTTAAAAAAAAAGTTGCAGGCAGGAATGAAGGTGAGTAGGCAAGCAGGCAGAAGAGAGGAGGTAGAAGCACTTGATCTGTTTTACTCAGTTGTTGACCATTTGTTGTTTTCCTGGCCCTGGTTCTTGAACTTGGGATCCTGGGATGTATGTGAACTGCACCTGGTTTAACCCACTAGCCACCAAGGTGTGCTGCATTCTCAAAATGATGTGTCTTTGGATTGTTTCCAGTTCAGACAGAATGGATAAGGATGATTTGAATATAGTTATATAAGAATTGTGCTGATACATATTCTCACATGTCTTGGAAAATATCTAGGAGTGAAATGTGTAGGCCAACCTGGTAGGTACATATTTAACTTTGTAACACACTACCAAACAGCTTTCCAAAGTGGTTGTTTGTTTTTACATCCAATCAGCTTTGCAAAGTGTTTGTGCATTTTTATACCTTCAACAGATCCAGTGGGTCTTGCATCTCATTTATTATTTAGAATCACCATCATTTAGAATTTCTTTACTTCTATGGGTCCGTGTTTTGTAGTAGATTAATGCCTCTGACTAGGTAAAAGTTTTACCAGATTTTTAAGAAAGACAGTCCCCGGCTTTTTAAAGTAGACTCTTGATGGTTCATGAGATTTGTTGATCTGGCTGAGTCCAGGACTTTGGCAGGCAGGGATGAGATCATCTTACTAAAGTTTTTATAATATTATTAAATGCAGAGGAGACAAATTAAATAGTTTTGATTACAATCTTTAGATTAAGATTAGCTTTAAAAGTAGCAAAGCTATGGGGGAATTTGCTAGAAGACAACAGTGCTGTAGAAACAAGGAGTGAATATTTTCTGGAGACAATACTCCATAACTCTCTGGGACTACTGTACCATTTTCAAGCAGAAGCTCATCTAGAGAAGAGAATGAACTTATTTACTGTGTCCTATAATAAACATGGCATCTCGTATCTGTACAACTGTCAAGTGGGTGTACTAGTAGTCCCTTATAAAAGATACATGTTCCCTAGACCAGAATTCATTAGCAACCATACTAGTCCACTGCATGTATGCCATCTACTTGAGTAGCTCTAGAGAGCCTTGTGGGACTTGAGACCAAGAGGAATCAACATTAATAAGAGACTCATGACACATACTGTGCTGTGAGTATTAAAGTCATCTCTCTCTAATCCAGAGTATTTTATGCTAGTACCTGTAGACTGTTGGAGGTTAACTTGCCCAATTGCAAGATGGGTAAAAGCTCAACCCCTTCACAGTTCTCAAAGATATTATATCACAACCCCTACTGCTAGAGGTCCTGGGGAATGTAACAAACTCTCTTACTTTGGTACTGCCTTCTTTGGCTCAATGATTTCCCTGTTTCCAGCTTCCAGTGATAGCAAAACCTTCTGAATTGACATACAAAATTTTTCCTTGAATGATGTTAATGCACTGAAGTTCTGCAGACATGAATTCACTGTCTCTCTTTAATAAAGATGATTTTACATATTTCATTTATAAACTTTTTAAAAATTAGTTTGTTAGAAGTTGATCTTTATTTCTATAGCATCAAAATATTCCAGTGGTTGGGATTATGGAAGACTATAAGAGTTTGTATTTAAGCTTCTCAACTTAATTTTCTTTTCTTTACAGATAGGACTGAAGGCCAGTAGGCAAGCAGGCATGAACAGAGAGGATGAAGAAACACGTCATTTATTTTACACTTTTCATACTTGAAGTGGCCATCTCATACACACTGCTACTTCTCCCAACCAACCTTTCACAGTCAAGCTCAAAATTCACCCATGAAGTCTTCTCCAATTACTTCTTCCGAAATTAAACACTCATTATTACTCACCACTAGTATTAGTTTGCATCAGTCAAATAGACACTTAACACTATTTTTTCTTTGAAGAGAGCCATATAAATATTTAATCTCTCCTGCTAATTGCTAATTTCTTACAGGCTAAGTCTACATTTTATGAAACTTCTTATCTCATATTTTGCATTGCACTAAACAAATGAATAATGAATATTTTTTGAATTGCATATTTATAAAAGCTCAATGCTCTTTTCAAAACTTTCAAAAAACATATTGAATTAATATACTCAAAGTTTGAACTTTTTTTTCCCTTCTCATCCATTTACTTAGAATCAAAGACTTGAATTTTATTAGGAAATTTTAACTAGAGTTTTATACTGCACACTTAATCATAATTAACTGCTTTTGAAAACATGTTTGTTGAATTAACTGGATATAGAAACCTAATCTTTATTTTTTTAAAGGTATTTTAGGAATATTTTTCTAAGCAAAAAGTATCTTCAATAAATTTGGCTCCAGCAGGCTGCCTGATCCCATCCAGAGATGATGTTTAGCTTCTTCCTTAATGAAAGCAATTCCTGATAAGCAAGATAAATGTCAAGTATAATTCCAGTGTTTGAACTTGGAATGATGGCACTGATGAATGAGTATGTAAATACATGCAGTTGTCTTCCAGGTACAAGGTGTTTGATAACTTGATGCTTAGTTTGGACTCCAGTCCAGTTCTCTTAGCAAGATTTATTGTGAGTATCAAAAGGAAATTTTCTTTCATTAAACAAGAGTATTACTGGAAATAATTTTAATGATACAAACAGTAATATTTCAAAAATTATTAGATTATATATGTCAAAAGCAAGTTTACCCTGAAAATAATGGAAAAGGTTTTTTTAATATTCTTACAAACACTGTTTCTAACAGAAGATCCAGTCATACACATGATTATAGCATCTTATTTTACTCAAAGGGAAAGAGAGGAAAAAAGAAATTCCAAATATATGTAAATGATTCTGTGTGACTATGAATTTAGTGAACATTTAAAATATATTTTCTTTGTAAATAATATAAATATATTTTATAAGTATTGTCTAAATATAGTTCATGTAGACTTGAAATGAAGACATGGGATTTTCTTTTCTTAAAGGCATTTGCAATAAAAGATAAATTCTAATTTTAATGTGAAAACATCTTGATCGAAAAATACTTTCCTGTCTCTGTTTTACATAAAAACTTCTTTTTTGATATAACTAACTAAAAGTACCCCCCCAAAGAAAGATTTAGGTTTTAAATATTCGCTATTTCAGTCATGTTTTGAGCAGAGACTGTAAGAATGCCATTAAAGGTTATGAAGACCGTAGATAATCAGAATGGAAGAAAATTGACAAAGGCATATTCAGCATGTTGGCTTCAGAAGCAAAGTGTGCTATGCTGACTAAATAATCCAACCAGTGACTGTCAGATTTGTTTTGATTTCAGTTATTACTTTGACTGAAGCAATTACTTTTAATTTCCTTTTTGTTTATTTTATTCATTTTGGTCTCTTGGTCTTGTTCAATGGCCCCTATGTAATATGTATTAAGCAACAAAAATAAGATATTCTGTCCAGTATACAAAGGACTGTTCTTCTCTAGATTATCACAGACTTTTGTACTAAAGCAAACCATCAAGCTTAATGGGCCTCTGGCTGCAAAAAAAAAAAAAAAAACACGTGACCTTTGAATATTTAGGGCTAAATGTAACTACCACTCATTCTCCCTTGCTGGGAGTCCACAGGATTTCTTATTTGTTGCTTCTCAAATCTGCCAAGCTGTTTGTGATCAGTTCTATTGATGTCACTTTCTGACCTACTCTTGGTAACTGTTCTATAATGTAGTTCACAATGCTGAGAAGGCTAGGACAAGAAAACCATTATTTTTAAATGTTTATTCATTTGCTAAGAAAAATAAATCACACTGAAGAGCGTAAAATCTTCACTTTCAAAATAAAAAAAGCTAGAACCTTCCACAATGAGTGGAATTTTTTTTTCTGAGACTGCTTATTTAAAAGCAAGTCTCTGAGGAAACATTAAGTTTCAAAAAATAAATTCTTGGCATGTCCTAATGAAAGAGTATTTAAATCCTCCATTTCTGGCGGAGTGTAGTCCATATACATCCTAAGGACACATGTGACAGGGTCAGGGGAAAAAACCAAGATGAACAACTAAATTAAAATAAATAAACAAAAATGCTTTTTCCTCCTCTGTCTTCCTGTCTACTTGCCTTCACTTTCCTACGTGTGTGTGTGTGTGTGTGTGTGTGTGTGTGTGTGTGTGTGTGTGTATGGAAAGTATAGGCAAGTAGGCAGGAGAGGAGGAAAAACATTTTTATTTTCATTTATATGCTTATTCCTACTCATCTTACCAGGTTCATCTCTACTTCTTTTCTTCTCCTTTTTAGTGATACAAGTAATAGGGAAAAATATTTAAACTGCTCTGGGATCAATAGTTAGAAAGTAAGTAGATTAACTCAAGAAACAAAATTTTCAAAAATATAATTCTTAATGTAGTAAAAGTAAAAATTTATGAAACTGCTCAATTATGATAAATTTGGGGAATTTTTTTTTTTTTTACCTTGGAAAGTTAATTTTTTTTGAGAGAAAGGAAGGCAGAGAAGAAGGAAGGGAGAGGGAAAATAATATATTTATTTATTTATTCATTTATTCATTAGTCTGTTTTTGTTTTTTTCCCCAGCCCCACATTATGAACCTGAATTGTTGGACTTTTCATGGTCCGTGCCCCAAGTGTCTCAGGTACCTGAGTCACAAGGACATATGCTCAAATACATTTTTTTGTACTGCTCAGTATTTTAGTGATATCTCATTATCAGACAATATGCCTTGCTAATTATAAAGTGATATAATTTCAGTGACTCCAGAAAATGTGAGTACTGAGTATATTTTAAAGGCTACCCAAAGTTTTAAGCAACAAAAATCCATTTATAACAAATAAATTGTTTTTTCATTGTTCTCGGATCTATCCAAAATGATCTTTTATTATTAATAGTGGTACAAAAAGTTTAGAGGGGGAGAAAGAATTTTGTATAAATTCCTAATATTTAAAATATCAATATATATATTGCAGACAAATTCTACTTTAGAAACATAAGTGGAGAATTCATATACTAATTATTTTAGCTTAATTTTAGAGGAATTTAATACAAAATATTGAACTTAGTCCTTAATAAAATTAGTTATTCTTTCTGCTAGCTTTATATGAAGAATATGACAGGTTACGAAAACCACAAATAACAGTGAATAAGCTTCCTGAATTTTCTCAAGATTTAATGAAGTTTCTTGCCATGCAAATATCAGCTTATAAAACTCACACAAACTTCACTTACCATATTCACTGTCATAAAATATAATGAATTTCTGCCAAGCATATTCTGTGACCACTCTCAGGATAACGTCATTTAAATAGACAGGTGGGCGAACAGACAGGGTGTAGTCATCATTCCTGTTGCTCCTGATGAGTCCACAGCCACTCCGTGGGGTTCCAGCTGTTGAGCGTTGAATGAAGAGGTGGGGAATATGCATGGCATCTGCCAGAGACTGAAGGGACCCTGCTGATGTGCATCCAATGGAGCTGACCAGGGCCAAGATGCCTTGATTCATAAGTTCACAAGCTGCAAGAAAGCACAGGAATACTCAAATGTCAATGGGTTTCATATATTTACTCTTTGTGAGGATCAGTGAATAAAGTTTACGGAGTTATTACACACTGAGGATATATATTTTTAAAATCAGGGACATTCTATTTGAGAAGATCCTCAATTTACAAAGTACTTTTGAAATTCAGTCACAAAGTTAAACCTTATTAGCTATTTGACCTTGTACAAATTACAAAGCTTTTATTAGACTCAATTTCCTCAACTATAAATGGAGAAAAAGCATGAATTTTACAAAGTTATTGTAGGGACTGACGATAATGCATCATTCATGTTTTGTCTCACACATGATAAGCATTTAATTGTTTCTACAGCATGGTTTATGATAAACTTTTGTGTTTTAGTAGATATAAACACACAACACATATACAAAATAAAGTTAAAGGTGACAGCTCAGGATGCCAATTCTTGAAGGTAAGACTTTTAAAATAAAGTCAAAAACATTCTGAAAAAAAATCAATAAAATTTATTTCATTTTAGGTCAGTTGTTATTGGTTCAGTTTTTATTCTATATTGCAGACATCCCACGTATAACATTCTCAATATTCAGATGTTACTGTGTGTTTTAACTAATTCTTGAAAAAAAATCAAAGGAAAGCATAAATGATAAGCACTTCCATATAATATATTGACTAGCTAATGAAGACTGACAGTGGAAGTTCAGTTACTATACTAAGATACATACATAAACATAACATACATTTATTATGATTAATGTTAAGTCAACAAATAATGCAAAATAAATTAATCATTATTAGGCATAACTTTTAAAAAGGAGAGAGATTATACAATTTCCAAAAAATGCTAAAGATAGCACTAGAGATGAACGTTCTTTAGACCGTAACAGACTGAGATTGAATTTTGAGTAAATATCATAGAACCTAATAAGGGTTCATGAAGTTAAGATTGGTATAAAGTAATAGGAATTTATGATTAAATTTCAATAAATGTATGCGAAAACAAAGGTCAAAATTCTGTTTCATTATTGTAGTAAATACAGTCATTACTGATTCATATAAGCAAACTGAAATTCATTATTTAAAAAATATTTTTTTAAAAAAGCTTAGGTCACTTAACATTTAAAATCAAAGTTAGAAGAGTATCTTAAAGTAACACAGTTGAATTCAATCTTGACATTATACTAATTAATAATTATCAAATAAGTATAACATTTTATATATATACCACAAAATTATAGTTATAGAAGTTTGAGGTAGCAACAACTCAATTTCAGTATTCTTTCACATGTAAAGTGTTTATTTCAATTTTCAGGTTTAGAAAATAAAGGCAATATATAATTATCCATTAGTAAATAAATTTGTTTTGCTATATAATCTGTGCTTTCCTTCAATTATATTGTTTCCTATTAACAAACTCTATTAGTAAGAAGAGACTAGAATAGTGTCTATAAGCCATAGACATACATTTTAGAGTGTCCAACTTTCCATTGTTCAGTTAGCAAGAAAATACAGTTCCTCCTTAAAAAAAAAAAAAAAAAAAAAAAAAAGGATGACTCAGGTATCTACCTCATTGCCCCAATATCCTTTTCGCTACAGTGAGCAAACAAAATTCCAAGCATTAAATTTTTTTGTGGCAAAGTAAGCTAGAAAACATTCTCCAAAGGGAAAACTCAGTTGAAGACTATTGTCAGAAAAAAGAAAATGAGAGATAGTTCCACTAAAAGAAAAAAGAAGAGCTCACACATCTAAAATGGTTTGGTACTAATTGACTCATGCTCAACCCAGCCGAACACATTTAAGAATAGATCTGTGAGCACAGCAACAGGGCAGTGAGTGCCTCTTTGAGATACAGCCCATAAAGAATCTCACGCACAGCCTTCATTCTTGTTTTCTTTCTCTATGTCTGAATGGAAAGGAATCTCTGGGTCTTGAGGAAGCGCCAAGTCACAAGATGGAAAAACTTTGGGTCCCTGAATGACTATTTGAAGCAGACTTCTCTACCAAATCAAAATGAATTTAAAATACACTATTATTGCGCTAAACCAACAAAGGGGCAGGAGATGTATCTACCAGGCAATCTATCAAGGTTATCTTTGATGCCCATTTGCCCCATTTTACCAATATGAAATGCTCTAACTCATGACAGCAGAAATTTGAGAAAATAAAGGGCTACAAAATTACAGAACAGAATTAAAACTTAGTGAAGAAATCTACCTTTTGCTCCACGATTTCCATGTTTTGACTGCTAGAAATAGAAGTATTTAGAGCTTTAATTCATGCAATGCGTACTATTAGGGTGAAAAATAAATTTCAAATATCAGAGTGTTTCGGTATACATCTACCACTTTTTTTTATAATAAGAGTCAAAGTCAAGAACTTATCAATGATAGCTTTCTTTCCCACAATTATTTCGAGACATGTAATCTGCAATTTATTTTTATTACATATGCATGTTATACACACACCTCCAAATACACAGGCAACATTGGGCAGTTTGCTAGTTTTTTTGACCCCAGCTATTGGGAAATTTTAACATTCTCAAAGATTTGGGGAGCTTGTACTAACAGATGAAAGCAAACCTTTCTTTCGTTTGGAGCAATTGCAATCAATCACACTTTCACCCATGTAGTATTCTGGAAATAAAGTTGACTGTATAATTTTAAATCAAATGCTGTTCATGTATTCTATCATTTTCATTTCTGAAACTAACAGTTTGTCTTCTTTTTTCTTATCAAGCAAAATGAGGTTAAAAATAAAATCTATAAAGGGTCTTAAAATAGATTACCTGTTACTGAATACACAATGAGAACTTAGTGAAATAATTTTGAATAACACCATCCTTCTTGAATACACCTATTCCCCATGATATCTTTCTCATTTATTCATATTGACAAATTTGTAACCTCTTCCAATTAAGTCACAAGGTCTTCAGTACATTCAACTGATCTATTTATTCTTCAAAACACATTTATCAGTTTTCAACCATATGTGAGAAATAAATGTCTTCAGAGATCAGAGAATGCATATGGCAGGATCTATGCGCAGAGCTCCCAAAATATTCAAGTAACATTTCTAAAATCACCCCGACATCAGAATTCAGTGTGGGATTTTTAAAAAATAAAGACGACTAAGTGTACTTCTAGAGATTATATTTTATTCAATGCAGACTAGTAGTCATGTATTTGCATCAATATATGTTATCAGAGAAGTTATGTTGGAATATATTACTCTGGTGGATTGCTTCTACAATGCTCTTTGATATGATTATTGCAGAGCACCTAATATCTGTTTACGTTCTTTATTTTTCATTGAATAATGTTACTGATGATATGACCGTGACTGGAAAGTGGAATTTTCCTATTTTTCTAACTCTCTTAGTTTACGCACAGGGGTGAGGTATAGGGAAAGAATAAAGTTAATAAAATTATAGCACCCCTAAACGTGAGTCTTATTGTTTTTTTGATTCCAACAATAAAACTACGAAGACTTCATAAGTCCTTTTCCTTTAACTCAGACGCATTATACCGTATTTCCACAATATTATGATGGCTATAGTTTTTATATCTCATTACACCTGAAATCATAGAAATTTCAAATTTGCCAATACATAAAATGTTGGATTATTTTTCTTGAGAAATAATTAATATTATACTTTCAGTGGACTTGCATAAATAATAAAATAAGGTAAGTTTTTTCCATGGCAGATAAGAAAAATTGTATTCCTTCTATAATAACTGAATATCATGTAATTTCTTCTCTTCTGTTTAATTCATTAGTGAATCACAAGTGTAGTATTTGTAATTGCTTTTTTAAATTTCATTTATCAGAAAAATTTGACCTTTGCTTTTATACTTGTATAAAACAACAAAAAATATTGTCAGTCTATCCTGATACTTAACATTTCTTGCAAATATGGTTTTTAGCAACCACCTGAGAAATGGCATATAAAAGGTGGGACTGATTTGATACATCATTAATGCAGTTTGCCAAAAATAGAATCCTTTAGAATAAATTTCTCTAAATAAAGATGGCCTTTGTGTACAAATATTATTACAAGGTCCAATTTAATCATAATTACCTACTTAGGAAGTGAGAACACAGGAAAAAAATCATTTAGTTATGATTTAAAAACATTAAAATTTAATTTATTCTCACAAATAATATGAAAGGCTAAAATGGTTGATTACTAACCATTAAATGAACTCAGTGAAGTACTTTTCAGTCAACTATTTTTTTCATCATCTAAAACCAGAATGAATATTTAGGTATAATTCTTGATCTAAGCCTGAGATGAACTGAACACTTAATCTAGAACTAATTATAAGTCATTTTATTTTTCCATTTAAATTTCATCACAACCCTAAGTAGAAAAGCTACTGCAATTCTCATTTTCACGTAACAGAATTGGCTCAGTAAAGTTAGTTATTGTCTAAATTCTTACCATTAGTAAATGGCAGAGTCAGGATTCAAACCTGGAGCAAACTTTAATGTTTGGACTTAGAGAACTAGAAAGTCACTATTTTAAACACTAATGCACATATAAAACACTGAAAGTCACTTAACTGTCTTATAACAAGGCACAGGACATTTCAGCTCCATAGATATGAAAAACAAAGTGATATGATTTTATTATATTCTTTCTTGTTTCCTTGGTTCTTGGGATTAAGGCATTATTTCTGTATAGCTGTGTAACTGCAGCAATTATAAAAAGTATATAAACAAGCATTGAACAAGAATGAGAAAACCACTAAGAAGAACTTACAAAGATTTGCGCATACTACCAATAATGATGTGATTAAAATAGTAACATTCTGACTATGTATTACTTTATACAGATGTTGAGAATTTGTAAAATGCTTTCATATGTATTTTATCAATTGGCAGCATGTTTAAATTGGTCGTATTATTGTCTTCATTTATTGAACCTCATTCTTACTTTTCCAACAGTGAGTAGAGATAAGGCTGAAACAAAGACTTAATGATATTTACTATAAAACCTTTCAGTTATATATTTTCATAGCTTTTGCTTTATGAAAATTCTGACTAGTCTCCATTTTTAATATTAGTAGCAATTCTACAATCAATACATTATGTGTGTATGCATATACATATGCATATATACACATATATGCTACTTGTGCAAAGTTTATATACAAATATTAGGCAAGTGCCAGGTACTCAACATACAGCATGCTCAGAAATAAACAAACATGTAATAAAAAGACAGAAAACATTAACATAAATGTATAGTTATGTGCTGAGGAAGTGTTAGTCCAAAAACCATCTTCCTTCTATGATAGCCTCAAATTTTTTCCTTAGACTATTAGTTGGAGAAAGCCACTTATCCAGAAGCGAATCTGGAGGTGCAATCTGAAAGATAAATAAGAACTAATCAAGTGAAAAGTTACCTTGATGAAGAAAAGGTAAAGAAAATATTTCCAATCAGAAGAAATAAAATGTCTAAATCCTCTGTCAAAACAATCACGGAATGCTTTAGAGGAGAATTCAGAGAGATAGCTAAAGTGAAATGACCATAGTGGAGATCAGCACAACACAAGAATGGAGGAGGAGGAAAGTAATAGGATCTTTGGGGGAGGGCAGGTTTTTTGTCTTGTTGATTTAAAGAAGAGATTTACATATTTTCCATATCAATCCTTTATCTACTCTTAATCCTTAATACTGCTTACAAATATTGAAGGGACATTGCATAATAATATGATTAAGGCTTAAATTAGGCAATATCATAAATCAACATCTGTATGTAATTCACTAAGTTTACTACCAAGTGTCCAATTCTACCCAGCATCATAGAATTGATTGTTTTATTCAGTTGTCACAACCTTCTTCTAACTCCCTCTGGTAACCATTAATTTGATTTCATAGACTAAAATTTCTGTTCTATTTGGTGCATTTGTTTGGTTTCTCTATAAACCACATAAGATTGAATTCATACCATTGTTTGTATTAATCCTTTTGACTTATCTCACTAAGCAAAATATATTCCATTTTTACTTTATATATGAGATTTTTGAGATCTTCAGAAATTAAAAGCTTATTGTATAATCAAATCTGTCAACAATTTACTCAGGAATATTTTCTTCATACCATATAGGAAGATTTTCTCCTCACAGTCTACAGAGTTATGCAATAGTCCGTTTCTAGGGTAACAGCATCTTCCCCATCCCATATAACTATCAAGTGAAGAAAGCTGTAAAATAGTACTTTTAATACTAGATGAGTGTAGAATGTTATATTTAATTGATAAAAGTGAAATTTTGTCTTTCTCTGCATAATCTCAGAGAACAAAATTGATAGTTAAATGTAATTATGGTAATAATGATAATCCATATAATAATCCATTTAAAATTTTTCCATCATTTTATAGAAATTTTAATTTTTCAAAGTATTGCTCTTACAATATGGCACATCACTGACTTAGAATTAATTATTTCAAAATGAGTATTTAATATAGTTCATAAAATTATATCTTATAACATAAAATTTTAGTAAAAAATATAGACGTGTGTGCTTATGTTTATGTAAGAGAAAGTGAATGACAAAAATATCTATATTGCTCTCAGCTATTATTATTTATCCAGAATATCATACCAACACTCAGAAGTCATCTTCCATTATTTCCTCTCTTCACATATGCTCACTCACATCAGCTTTTACAAACCCAAACTGTTCATTGTACTTCCTAAATATTTCTCAAAACTAAACTCGTCTATAAATATTCACTGCTGGTACCTTAGTTTAATCTATATCAGCCTAACTCAACTACTAAAATTCTCTCCAAGCCTGTGTGATTTAATAGCCCCATCTGCCTAACCTTTCCTTAATTATCCACATTATAAACAAGAATATTTAATTTAAAATACCTCATTCTATCATTTCTGTGTTTGAAAATCCAGACAAGACAGAGAATTATCATAAACTGGAGAAACCAAAGAATAAAATCTAGATGCAATATGGAATCCAGGATAAGCTCTTGGAACAGAAAAATATTAATAAATTGGTGAACTTTGAGTAAGGTCTATAGTTTAATTAAAATATTGTGTTAATGTTATTTGAGTGTTCTTGATAATAGTGCTACGGTTATGAAAGATGTTAATATTAGAGGGGAAAGAATGAAGAATATAAAGGAACTCTGTGTACTATTTTTGCAATTGTTTAATCCACTTCAAACTACTTTAAAATTAAAAGTTAAAAACAGAAAAGAAACTGTCAATGGCTTCCAACTCCTGGAAGAAGAAGCTCAAACTCTTACCACAACACACAAAACTCTTTGTGACCTGGTCACAATATACATATTCAGGTTTACTTACAGAACCTTTTTCTTTTCATCACATTTCCTTGACATTCCATATACTCTTCTACCACCATTCTATCTATACTTTAATTGTGTGATTTTTTTTTAGCAGTCTTGGTGCTCACACAAAATAATGTTTTTGACATCTAAATATAGAATCTTGTAATTGATGAGCAAGTTATATGTCTTTGTTTAATTCAATCTTTTACAATTTTTCTCAGTAGTATTCTGTAGTATTAAATCATGTTTATTATTATTCATAACATTTACTACTAAGTTTTTATATATAATTATAAAGAGTACATTTTATTTTAATATCCAAATGTTCATTGCTGGAATACAAAAATACATTAAATGACAGCAGATTGATTCTTTATTATGAAATCGTATGACACTCATTTGTTAGTCTCCATTTTTACAGATTCTATTGTCAGTCTCTGTCAATTCAATGTAGTGTGACCTGTAAGACTTTTTTAACCATGCTCTTGTAAGACTGAGGAAGTTCCATTCTATTTCTAGTTTGCTGGGAGTTTCTTTTTTCTTTTTCTTTTTTTAATTAAGAATAGATGTTGAATTTTGTCAAAACTTTTTCTGCATCTATCAAGAAGATCATATTTTTTTCTCCCTTCATTCTTATGTGTAATTATATTGATGGGTTTCTGAATGTTAAATAACCCTTACAAAGATAATGTTGGTCATAGTAAATGAATTGGAATATAGTAATGCCTTTTAGTTTTCTGGAAAAGTTTGTGTAGAATTAGCATTATTTCGTCCCTAAATTTTTGGTAAAACTCACCAATGACTTTCTGAGGATGGAGATTCCTTTGTGAGAAAGTTTTAACCATACCAATTAAAATAGATAAATGAATTTTCTGGTGTTTTTTTATTGTCTTTTCATTATTTTGTATTTTTCAATATTTTTTTTTCTTTTTATGCCTTTTAGGTGCTTAGAATGATCTCTGTAACCTTTTTTTATTCATAGACTCTGTAAGGATGCTGTCTCTAATTTCTAATATTGGTAATTTGAATCACGTCTGGCTAGAGATTTATCAGCTTTCTCAAGAAAACAGTTTTTCACTTAACTGATGCTTCTCTACTGCCTGTCTTCCATTGTATTGTTTTCCATTCTGATCTTTATAATTTCCTTTTTTCTGTTTAATTTTGGTTTTCTTTTTTTTCTCCTAAGGTGAAAGCTGTGATACTATAGACTTTTTTTTTTCTAACATAGGTATTTAATCTTATAAATTTCCCTTATGTACTATTAGTATACCTCTTTTTATTAAATTTCTCCTGTTATCCACTATTCACCTTTCCTGATAACATGTTAATTGCAGTGATTATTTTTGTAGTTACCTTTGATAGTTTCAATTTACCTGTACTGCAGTGGAGATTCCTGTTTCCTGGATTCACGCCTGTGGTAGACTGCTGTGTATTACTCAGCACTAGTCAGTCAGGCCATAAGCACCTGAACCTGAACATGAAGCTTTCACAGTGTTGATGCCCTACCTTTAATCTTTGGTGTTGGCCCTAGAGAGAATTCCTGCCTTTCAGGATTAGCAGATTTGAAGATTCTGAACTCCAAAGAGTTTCCTGTCGTTCACCAAGTCATAGAGGGCTTTTGCTTTGACCCTTTCCATCAACAACAATGGAAATTTGCATACACCCCAAAGGTCAAAGCTTTTATTTTTCCCTTCCCCTAGAACCTTAAGATACTTAAAAAGTTTGGTTGACTGGGTGAGGTATTGTGCCTGCTTCCTTACAGCCAGCCAGCTTTTACAGGTGTCTACACAATTCAAGGGACCTTTATATGACACTAGGCTGATTCCATCTCTTCTATGAGCACTCAGTAGGGGACCATGGTCAGCAGCTAACAAATGAGAATGAACTCTCTGCGTATGTTTCTTTCAGTCATTCTAGCTCAATACAGTAGCTCACATATGAATTTTACAAATTCATAAAAATTTTAGACTGTGGAGGGGTCAGGAACCTCTTACACTATATGAAAAGCCAGACTGTCTGTATGTTCTATTTCTCCTTGAAGAAGCTTGTTCCTCTTTTGATTATAGTTTTCTTGGTTACTTTGAGAGAAGTCGCAACCTGAAAAACAATTAAGATTATATAATCGTTTGATTTTTTTTTTTTTTCATTTTAAGGAGGGGAATAACTCTCTTGTACACATTTTTACATCCTAAACAGAGTTGGAAGCTAGCTACCCTTTGATTATTCCTATATTTTGCAAGTGCTTATTATATGGTAATTATCTGTTTACATGCTTGTCTTCTGGATTAGACTCATCCCCAATGTTTGTTTTAAATCCAGTAAGTTGTACTTTACAAACTCAACCACAGTTTCTAATTATAGTAAGTACATTTGATTACGGAATGTATCCCACTTTTTAATGTCATCATTCATAATTTTATTTTTTTGACTATTATTTAATTTCTTAGCAGCACTGTTATTCAGTTACAGTTATACAAAGAGAAATCACTCCACTTCATGGATTCTTATTCTGACTTATATGTCCTCTATATGCTCATGCCTGGCTATAACCTTGACACAGATAATTACTCTCAGTTTTGATCATTCTGCTTTAGCCACACTGCTCTCATTGCTTTTCCCTGTAACCTCTTTCACTGTATTCCTTCTGCCTGGTGTTCTTTTTGCCTATATAAGTTTTCATCTTATTCCCTTTCATTAAGCTTCTGTTCTTAGAATCCTTATCTCAATGGCGTCTGTGTAACTCCTTATCACATGATTCTATCATTTTTCTCAACATTTATCATCATCTAACTCCTTGTTTATTCTATATTTTCACTGTTGTATTCCACTAAACTATAAGTTGCATCAGAGTAGGAATTTTGTCTGTTACGCTCAATGCTTTATACTCAAAAACCTAGAACAGAGATAGTCTATTATAGACATTCAATGACTTTAACAATGTGCTCATCATAAATAAATGAATTTTTGAATAAACAGTGTAGTTGCAGTCCAATCTCCATAGCCTACATATATTCTCTATGTTCACTATATAGAAATATTGATATTCCTTAAATTCCATGAAAGCAGAGACAATATGCATTTTTAAACTCAGATTTTCTTGGCATACAGGATATCTCAGTAAATATGTACCAAATGCATTAATACATTACAATATGTAATATATTGAAACTTCAGGTGTCTTTAAAGCACTATTCTCCATGGATGTTTTTACAACTGCAATGTATCAAAAAGTCTGCTTTATCTTTAGTTTTGTAAACATTCATTTAAAAAGAGTCTAACATTTTATTGGATTAAAATGATCTTTCAATGACATTTATGTTTTAAGGGATTTAAAATTAACCCAGAATTCATTTGGTTTTTAAATGAACTAAAATGACTATTTGCATGACTTATTATAACAACTATGAAAACTTAGAAGATTTTTAATGCAGTATATTCTAATTACTTGTAAAATAATTTTTCCCTCAGTCTTTAATCTGTTATTTTATCTTGGTCTGAGTAAGACATATAATTGGCAGTAGCAGCTAGATTACATTCATTCACTCACCAATCAATCATCACTATTGCAATTTATGGATAATCACATTTCACTTAGCATAAAATGCACTTGGATTTATTCTCTGCCAGGAAGTAATCTTTTACCATCTGCAGTTTGTTATCATATTCTAATTTCACTAATAATGCCTTTCAATATATTATCAGAAGCATTTCTATTTCTGGGGAAAAAAACTGTCTATGTACTTTACAGGGCTATGGAACAGTGCATAAGGTCAGAAACACTATTTAATAGTTATCTTGGCCACCAGTAGCAATAATTATGAAGTAAAAGAGAGAATTCCTGAAACCCATGGCATAAAAAAATCTGTGACAACTTTTTCAAAAGAGTTTTTCACTAAGTCACATGTGTTCTTTTCTCATATATTCTGCGCAAGTTTTAAAAAAAGGACTTGTATTTAAATCTCTGACACTAATTCTCTTTCTGTAATATTCAGTTAAACATACAAAGATAATGGTTTTTCCAAGGGAAGATATGAAATCAAAGCACTAGACACGCATGACAATCATTCTACTCATAGACACAAAACAAAAGAAAACTCAATTACCACTCCTGCTGGGACTAGAAAAAGTCTAGGAAATGTAGAAAAAGTACGAAAACGAGAAAATGTGTTGGCTCTATGACATGGAAACTTAGGGAGTACTGGAGGAATCCTGATATTTAATCTTGCTTCTAGTGTGAACCAGTGTTGGGTCATGAGTAAGAACATTTTTTTTCTCTTTGTGTTTCATTTTCTTCATGATTAAACTAATGATTAGATTAGTTTTTCAGGAGACAGCATATCAAAAATTTCCTCTCTTTCTTCTCTGTGCGTCTTTTCCTAATCAATTTGTCCTCTAGCTGACATGTTTGACTTAAATGGTTACATTTTGGCTTAGAAATAAAATAAACTTTCCTATATGTTTAAGGTGATTTTAAGTATCTTTGCTCTGATTCATTATAACAACATTTTAATTTTCTTGTTTCCATGTTGGAGTTAGTGTTACTGATAAATCATTTAAAGATGCAATTAAGAGAGAATGATGGATTTTAATTATAATATATCAATTTAAGGAGTCCTGAAGCTTTGAACATGTTTTTTTTTCTGTATAAGCACTTATGGCTTTTACAAAGCAAGTTTTATCTATTTGCAATAAGATCATTTTCTTTTGAATTTGTCATATATATAACATACATACAACATACATACATATATAAATGCACTTATAAAATATACACACATATGTATAAATGATTATATAATAAATTATATAAGACATGCCCATATATTATTTAACTTAACACTTTATCTTCCCTCTTTGCCCTCCCCAAAAAATTGAAAAGGAAAAGCTATTAACAAAATATTTTCATCATCAGGAATGTTCCTTTTTCTCTAGAAATAGGACAAAGAAATTACGTGGATATATATCAAAGAAAAAGTCTCTACAAACAACATATGCTATGATGATATTCTGTTCCCTGTGTGTTTCCATGAAACACTGTAAAGTTTTATACTTTATACCACATTCTATGTCATATCACCCTGAACTCTTCCCACAAATGATATCCATAAAAATTGTTTTAATGATAACTTCTCCAGTTACAAAGAAATTCTATATCCACAGTAGTAAAACATATTATTTCCCATAATTTTCAAGCTTTCAGTTAAACCCCTTTTTAATCTCTTTTCTGTATCACAAAAACTTATGAAGTGCTCATTATATCATATTTGCCTCATAGAAACTATGTAAATCACAAACGAAAGCATGTATATGAAAGTATTTTTCAGTGTAACTAATAAAGTTACACTTTATTATAATCTATATTGTAACTCTTTTGCTTGAAGGATCCTAGAGTACAGTTTGAGTTGTTTACTAAAGATTACAGTTACTTAGAAAATAAGGTTTGTAATAATTTATCCAACCAACTATTATGAAAATGTCCAAAGAATTACAAAAGCAGTATAATACAAGTTGTTCACATTTTTCAGAAGATTACAATTGTATTGGAGAGTTGAAATAATGCAATAGTAATAAGCAAGATATTTACTTAAAAGAAATTATGACTAAATATACAGATACTATTTGGGTTCACACTTTTTAGAAGAATGGTATCAATTTGGTCTGAACTAGTTGGGTAATTTTTGCTGAAGAAACACATTAACTCCAAAGTCCCTTAAAAGGATACCATTTTTAAGTTGATTTTGTCTTGGCACACAGAGTCCATGCATAAGAAATATGTGATGAACCAAATACAAGGTGATTCTTCAAGGAGAGTTGATTTTTTTAACTGAGGAAGAACATAAATGATATACTAAATATGGAAGGAAGATCTACACAATGAGTTCTTCTTCCTTTAAGAAAGAAAGTAGAGAAAACAGATCTCTGTGAGATGACTTTATTTTCACTTTGAGCTAAAATAAGGCAACCATAAGCAAGCTCTGAAAAAAGATAAAATTCAAGAACCAATGGAATTCTAATTTCTTAAAAATGATATACTAGCTAAACTCCTGGACAACCCCATTGAGAAGCACTCAGCAAAGATGCAGAAATCAGAGACTGCCTAGACAGAGTTAGCTTAAGAGGAGGATTTTCAAAATCACTAAGGAATTATAAATGGCATAGAAGAATATCCATTTATGTGTCAGGCAGAGGGAACTGCTGATTAAGTAACAATTTTTCAAGGCACATGTTTACCCAGGAATAGTTATTACAATCACTCTCATTCTCTTCAGATAATAGCTTGTTTACTGAGTAAAGGTTGAATAGTAGTGGGATGAAACAAATGTATTCATGTTTGTTACACACATCTTCCTACATTTTGGTACCACTACAAGTTCATTTCTTATGAAATCTATAATACAAAGAGAAAAACAGGATAATGCCATTAGGAAGCTGTTTGGGACAGAGTAAACTCTCCTGCGCTTGCTGCATGTGCACACTCCGAAACCAGAGTACTTGGGAATTCAATCAAATTCTTGTGTTTTTTTTGTAATGTGACTTGAGGAAAGTTATTTAACTCGTATGGGTCTCATTTTTCTGAATACTAAAGTTTTAATGATATCAATGTACACCACTGAGGAGTATAATAAGAATTAAGGAAGCAAATGCTTCTTAGAGCAATATCTGATACAGAAAAGTGTTAGTCATTGTTTTTACATTGGAATATTGGAATGTTTAATAGAAAAGCCTTAGGAAAGGACACTGGAAACTAAACTATTAGAAAGGAGAGATGGAGTACAGCTAGATTGGAGCTTAAAAAACCATTAGGAATATTAATTGTTAAGGTAGTAAAATAAATTAATTTCGCAATAGTTAATTACTGGATACCTACTATGTACAAATCTGTGTTTGGTGTTGCAACTCCAGAAAATTATGAATCATTAAAATTCCTTCTTTCATCTGAAGCTATAGTTCTGAATTGTAGATTTTTAACTATTATCTAAATGTCCATATTATTTATATCTTACATGTCTTCTTTACTAAAATTTTCAGAAACCATTTGAGCTATCTTTCTGAGCTGGCCTTGTCTCAGAGATATGTGGCTGTGACTAAGAGAAATTAGCTACAGACAAGTCACGTCTTTTGACCTTTCCATGAATGCAATCACAGAAATCAGCTAAAATAATTAAAACTATCAGCTTGAAATATTCTCTCACTGTGAGTAAATAAACTTGCTCAAGATGTATATGAGCCTAAAACATTTTGCTAAGAAAGTGTGATTGAGCTGGAAGAAAATCATTGTCAATAACCCACAACAACCAACTGTTTTTTTTATAAGAATTTCACTGAGATATTTTTAAAGCATCATCTCTTGTGTCATTTTAAAACTAGGCCCAGATTCTCTCATGATTCTTAAAACTCACTGGCTTCTTTAATCATCAAGGAGGAGAAAAATGCAAATAAACTTTTCTATTATTTCCTAAAATATCTTTTAAAAAGTTTAACACATGTTCTTGACTATATTATTATTCCACTGATTCATTAGGGAAAGCTTTAAAAATGATAATAACTAGGTTAAAAGCAAACTTAAGCAAATTATTAAAATAAAATGTCTTTAAATGTACACTAATGTACTTAGAAGAATGACCAAAAACTTGGGGATACAGAAGAAAATGAGCTGGGTGCTGACATCAATATTATTCTTTTAAGTTTTGAATGTAAGGAATCAATTCTTTTTTTGGTTTAGGAAAAAAATTGTCTGAAAGTTTGGAAAACAACAATATTTAATTAATGATTCTCCAGGGTACCTGTGCCTTTATCTAACAAATGTAAGGTCTATCAGCAACACTATTCAGCCATTCTGTTGCCTTCTTTATCAGGGAGACAATTCAACTTAATTGAAGCAAATACATATTAAAAAGCTATACTAAAGGCTTTGCTAAATAAAATACAGTTCTTGAATTTAAGATTTTAAGCGATAAAAACATTTATTGAATGAAAGAAGATATTTACACAGCATACAAAAGATTAATTTCCAAAATAAATAGAATTCTCATAATGCTCAGCAACATCAACAACAAAACACAAACCAATTAAAAAGTGAAAAAAAGATCTGAATGGGCATTTCTCCAAAGACATAAAGATGACCAACAGTGACATGAAAAGGTGTTTCCCATTTCTTGTCACTTGAAAATGCAAATAAAAACTGAACTCAGATATCACCTCACACCTGTGAGAATGGCCAAATGGAGTGAAAATAAACAGTGGTGGCATGGATGTAGAGAAAAGTGAACCCTTATATATTTCTGGTTGGAGCGTGATTTGATGCAACTCTTATAGAAAGCAGTATGTGGATTCTTTAAAAATATTGAAACTAGATATTTCATATGATCTTGATTTTGCAATATTTATCTGACAAACAAAATTATGTTAATTTACAGAGGTGAATGCATCACATCCCCTAATTTTTATTGCAGCATTATTTGGAATAGCCAAGAGCTAGACACAATCTAAATGTCTATCAAAAGAAATGTAGACATTAAAAAATGTGGTGTATGTATAGAAATGAACACTAATCAGCTATTAAAAAAGATGAAATCCTGACTTTTGAAACAGCATGGATGCACCTAAAAGAATTATGCTTAGTGAGATAAGTCAGGAGAAAAACAAACATTGCATGATTTCACACATATGTGGTACATATAGAGAAATCAAATAAACAAATGTACTAAATCAAACAAGCAAAACACTTTCAGTCTATAGAACCAAATTAGAGGTTACCAGAAGGAAATGGTGAAGGACAGAATTAAACTGTTAGTGGTGAAATTAATGTGTTATATAAAGATACTTTAAAGCTATACAATGCTTCTTCAATAAAATTTCTAAAAATATATTTTAAAATAATAAAAGTTAAAAAGATAACCTGGAGATATATTAAAATAAAAATTTGAAATCTCAGTTTATTCCTCTCAAAAATGGAGGCACTAATAATTATAGGCATTAAGTTGGAAATAGTAAAATACTGGGAAGATGTAAACTAATGTTGTAGTTATTAATATGCAATTGTTCACTGGTTTCAGAAATGTGAAATACATACAATTCTATTTATTACCAAACAGTAAAATATATTTTAGAAAAATAAACAGTAAACAGTGTCATCTGGAATTTTTGCAACTGACAGCAAATCATTACTCATATTCTAAGTGTCAATCAAGAACATTTTTTTTTATTTCACTCTGTAATTCATTAGTGTGAATCTAAGTAGGCAGACATGAGATTTTGTCACAAGGAAATTAACTACAAACTTGCTCTCTGATTTCGTGTTTTTTTTTAATAAGAAAATTTGATTATTGCAAAATAAGTTTTTCTATACAGAATTCCTTATGGAATCAATATTAAGGATTAAACTAAAGTAGATTAAATTGTGCACTGCAAAGGAATCCTAGGTTTATAGTATTAATTATAATATTATATATTATAAAATAAAATATATTATAAAATATTATAAAATATAAAATAATATAAAAATTAATATTATAAAATAATACTAATTACAAGATGTGGGTGAAAACATATCTCTATCTATATATAAATCAGTGTCAATTTCTTTTAACTAATGGTTGAATAAGGCCATCATAATTCCAGATTGAAAATGCTTATAACATGCTGAATTGTATAGTACCATATTTTCAATTTCTTCAGTCATACAAGAAAACTTGTATTTCAAAGTAAGAGAAGTGTCAGGTGACAAATATCACCGCTGAGAGGTAGGAGTTTAGATACACTATGTGGTTACCTCACTTCAATAACCTTGGAGTTAGTTTATTTTTAATACCAGTACCCTCAACAAGATCAATAATGTTGTGTCAGGATAAACTTTCTCCTGTAACCTGTTTCATTGATAGATATGAGGAATTTTAATTGGAACTTTTAAAGATAGCGATGTTCGTCATGCAAACAATGTGTCAGAAAAAACTATGTAATTTAATATGTAACCCTGACAAGGAAACTGATTACTTTTCTGAATTTTTAATAGACAAAAACCATGTTTTCCCTTGCAAAAATACAAAAAAGGTTGAATTGATTCTAAAACAATGACAGTTTATTTAAAAATGGAAAATATCTCTTAGTCCTGAAGTTGCTTTGACAGACTGTTATTTTCACCATCTGAAGAGTATGAATGAAGGAATTAAACCTATAAGTAAAATATTCAAGAGGGATTAGAGTTAAATAAGATATGTGATATTTGTGTTTATATTGTGTTTATACCATTCAGAAGAAGTATAACTATAGAATATCTCACACTTACTTCTAATCATAATCTTTGGTAAAGGTATCAATTGTCACAATGATCTAGCCAAAAAGACATTAGATATAAGAAGTAAAAATATGTATATTTTAGATGTGTGTAGGAACCTGAGGATAACTTCATCTAAAATTTGTAGATTATATTACCTTCTCTTCTTCCTCCTTCCTTTAATTTTGGTAAATACAAAATGTGGCAAAAATAATTAACATTCCCCCAATTCTTATCATTAAACACATCATCCAATCTTATTGCAAAATAAAGATAGTCTATTTTTTATATTAAACTGTGTATTACTTTTGGTGTTATATTACTGAGAAAGTTATATGTTAAAACTTCATTTTAAACTATAGTATAGGTATCTGGGTCCGTATTTATATAACTTAGAAATTGCAATGTTGTCCTAATAGGTAACAGCAGAAGACACAGACAAATTAACAACTTTTCTTGAAGTCATAAAAGGAAAGGACAGGGTGCAAACAGCTGTCCCCTAATAGTTGAGAGAAATCAAAATACAAGCCATCACAGTTTTCCATCTGAGCAGGGACTCCTAAGTCTAATCCACCAGAGAAACTAGTGCAAGGGTGAGAAAAATTGAAGTGTAATTGAAATTTGATGAAAGTTCAGTGCAGAAAACTCAGAGTTAAAACCCTGGGGTGACCCAGTGATAGAGAAAGTGGACAACAATTTGGTGAAATTTACCCCTAGGAATCTGACCATATTCTCAAAGTAAACGTCAGAGAAAATCCAGTAGGGTTTTTGACTGGAGTGTGATTGGGGATAGAAAACTAAACTACTTTGAAATATACCAGAGCATTCTGTTTTAACAAGGCCTGTTTTCCAGGAAAACTACTTAACCAGAGCCTAATCTGCTAGGGTGTTGTCATAGCCTATCTGATCTGAAGTAGGAGAATACCTTACTCTAGCCCTTCTAGCAATCCTACCTCATTGAGGGAAGAAAATAATGAGTATTGAGAAATTCACAGTTCAGAGACATAGGCTGATTAAAAGAATGAATCCTACTCATAGAACTAGAGAATGTTTTCCCTTCCCTGACACCTCACCACAACATTAATTGAATTCCTTTTATCTGTTAATCATGTCCTGCTGGTAACCAGAAGGAAAATTGCAAGATATACCAAAAGGTATAAAACATAATTTGAAGAGAAAAAGCAAACTTCTGAATTAGTCATAGCAGAGATATTTGAATTATCAAGCCAGGAACTTAAAACATTTATAATGAAAATGCTGAGTTATTATGGATAAAATAGTCTACATGCAGAACAGATAGGAAATGTAAGCAGAAAGATGGAAATCCTAAGAAAATACAAAAATGAAAAGTGAGAGTTAAAAAAAAAACACTGCAACAAAATTAAAAATCTCTTTGATGGGTCAATTAGTAGATTTGACGTAATTGAGGAAACATCTATGAATTTGAGGATATATCAATAGACTCCAAATACATAAAAGCAAAGAGAACAAAATATGAATTAAAAAACAGAATGGGATATAGAAGGATTATAGAGCAACTACAAATGTAGCATAAATGTCACGGGGATAACTGGAAAAGGAAAGAAAAGAACAGGCAAAATACTTAAAATGATAATGACCTGATTATCCAAACTAAGGTCAAATATCAAATAGAAGCTCATAATACACCAAAAAGAAACATGCTCATAATATTACACCTAGACATGTAATTTTCAAATTAAATAAAATAAACATTACAAATAATCTGAAAGAAGTAAGAAAAAACACCTCCTATAAAGAAACAAAGAAAATAATTATACACAATTTCTTAGAAAAGACACAAGGAGAGAGTTAAATATTTAAGGTGTGACAGAAAATAAAAACCAGCCTAGAATTCTATAATCTGAGTCCTTCAAAAGGAAAGGAGAAATAGATTTCATGTTGCAAACAAAAATTGACTACTTGTTTGCAATACACTTGACTTGCAAGAAATGTTTTAAAAAAATTTTTAGACAAAAGGAAAATAATATACATAGAAACTCATCCTAATATGAAAGAGTATCAACAAAGGAATATATGAAAATAAAAATTATATTTCTTATTTTTAGTTGTTCTTATGATGACAAATTGTTTAAAATATTAACAATGTTTTATGATGTACACTTTGTATACTCTTAGGTATATACATATGTGGGTGGATGTGTTTGTTTCTCTATGCTTATATATAAGTGAAATGAATGACAGTAATAATACAAGAAATGGGAAGAATAGGATTTTTGATATGTAAGAGACTCACTGTATCTGTGAAGTGGTAATTTGCTATTTGAAAGTGAACTTGGATTAATTGTAAATGGAAATTACAAAATATGGCAACCACTTAAAAAAATTGTTTCACAGTTTCACTCTGTTGATAAAGGAGAGAAAATGCAATTATATAAAATATTTAATGAAAAACACAAAAGGCAGGAAAAAGTAGAAGACAAAGACTGGAATAAAGAACAAGTTTTACCAATAAAGAAACAATAAAAAATATGGTAGATATCAATCCAACAATAGCAATAATCATTTTGAATTTCAATAGTCTAAATTTTTAAAAAAGTAATAATTTTCAGGGTGGATCAGAAACCACATCCCAACAATATGTTGGATATAACAGACTCACTTTAAACATAAAGACACATACAGATTAAAAGTTAATGCATAGAAATACTATGCCATGCTCATATTAGGCAATAGAAAGTATATGTGGCCATCTTATTTTAAACAGAAAAGACATCAAAGTAAGGAATCACTCAGGGATAAAAAAAGGGCATTATCTAAAGATAAAAGCCTCAATTATCCAATAAATCATAACAACCTATAGTGCATATGCACCTGACAAGAGATTTTGCCAAACTGCTTCATGAAAAATTAGAACTACAGGAGAAATAGATGAATGCACTAGTACACCTGTGTATCAGATATAGAGAGATTCAGCATATTGAAAATCAGTAAGAATATAATTGAACTTAGTATCACCATAAATCAACTAGCTATCATTGACTTTGTTATAGATTATTTCCTTCACCAACAGCAGAATACAAGTGTTTTTCAAACTAACATGGAATATTCACCAAGACAAACTACATTCTGAATCATGAAATGCATCATGACAAATTAAAAATAATAAAAATTACACAATTTTATTCTCATGTCACAATGAAATCAAACTAGAAATCAATAACAAAGATAACTGGAAAATACCAAAGTCTGTAGAAATTAAACATAACACTTCTAAATAACACATAGGTCAAAGAAGAAATTTCAAGAGAAATTACATAATTAATTATTTGAATTAAAATAAAATGCATTAAAATTTGTGGGATGGAATGAAAACAATGCTTATAGGAATGTATACATTAGAAAAGAAAAGACCTTTAAATCAATAGTTAAAATTTTTCTGTAATCTCTGCCTCAGAGTGTCATTTAAGTACCTATGAAGATATACATAGTTTGTGCTTAAATGTTTTGAAATGAAAAAGTTTTCCAAAATAGAAAAAAGCTACTTTCAGAAGTTGCATCTAGCTTATTCAGAAAGAACAGTTTTATCTGCACTTCATTTTTGCTTGTATCCTTTGCCAATCACTAGTAAAAGTGGATACTGAGTAATATCTGTGAGTTGGTAGTTCTGATCTGAACATGCAGCTCTTTGTGATATAAGAAGTTCCCAATTCTTTACTTCTTTCCTCACTAGAATTCTGTATCCGTACTATTGATGATGCAATACTCATCACTAGAATTGCTAGAGTGTATTTCCCTGCCCACTGATTTGGCTTTGGTTGTGTGACTTGTAACTAATGGAATGAAGGCAACCTTCGACCTATGGTCTTCATTAGAAAAGTCTGACGTGCGTTCTGAATCAGGCCCACAACAGCCTGCTCATAAACCGAAGAAAAATCCTTTCATGGCAAGTCCTTAAAATTTTGAAGTACTTGTTAGACATTATCAAAAATAGAAACTGACAAAATTACTATTAGTAAGATTCATTTCACTTTATCTGTAATGTGTCATGGTATCTTCAATCTTGCAATTTAATTAAACAAACTGGCTTCTGTAAAACTCAGCAAATTTTCTTTTGAAAGAACAAAAAGACAAAAGAAACCCTCCCTTTCTCTCTCTCTCTCTCTCTCTCTCTCTCTCTCTCTCTCTCTCTCTCTCTCTCACACACACACACACACACACACACACACACACACACACACACACACAAACACACACACTCACTAAAAAAGATGGCACAGGTAAAACATATAACTGTTAAAACAACAACAACAACAACAAAAATATATATATATAGTAGTACACATTGGTGGAGTAGCAGATTAATCAGGTGCCATTGACCAAGAATGCAAGTCACATATTCCAAGGAACCAGGTTTAAGACCTGGGGCCAGGATGAAAGCCAAGATGAACAACTTAATAAATAAGATGTTCTTTCTCCTCTTTCTTCCTGCCTGCCTAGTTCTGTATGCCTGCATTCCTGCTTGCACCTTCCCTTTAAAAAATAAAAAAGTTAATAAATGAATCAATTAATTAATTTAAAAAATCTAGTAGATTTAAAACTACCTAAACTTTTCTCCATTTTATGGTTCATCCTGTGAGCACTTATGGTCTTAAGCTACTGCAATTATTGTCAAATTGACATAAAAGCTACTCAATTTAATTATATATTTATGCCTTCATATAGAGGCTGATAGAATTTAACAATATGCAAATTTGGGAAAGAAATATATTTATCTAAATATCCAGATTATTTGAAATTCAAATATCGGTGGGGCCTGGTGTAATAGTGGTTTGTTTAATCACTCCTGAAAGAGCCCAAGCCACATATCCTTGGGTTTGTGTCCTGGGTTCAGTGAAAAGCAACCAGTGAGAACAACTAAATAAATATAAAATAAAATGTTTCTTCTTCCTCTCTCTTCCTGCCTGCCTGTCTACTTTCTTTCATTCTTGCCTGCACCTTTTCTTTAAAAAAATAAAATAAAATAGAAATATCAATTACTATTTCCATTTTTTCAACATAGTATTTTGAAGACATGCAGCAAGCAGTCAGAAATCTACTAAAATGGGTGGGAGAAACTGATGGGGATAAGCAGGGCCTTTTATTTCCTTATAGCTCAAAGACTCTCATTCCTACTTTTCCAGTAAAACAAATGAAATCGACATAGTTATGACAACGTTTTCATGGAGATGGTATCAATTTGACTAGGCCAAGCTATAAAGGCTGCTGCTGACCTCATTAACTAGTGAGTCTAAAATACTGTCAAATTATATAGCCAGAGAGGTTTACAAATAAACAACAGCATTTCCTGCTAAAGCAAACTCTCCTCATCAAAATACCTTGCTTTGCGTTCACTAGACATAGAATTCCTATCAGTTTTAATTTGAACAACAAGCAGGCAAAGAAACAGATCTTTGAGATCAGAATAAATTCAAAACCAGTGTGTGAGCATGTTGGAGACTAATTTAAAAGTGTTAAAGATGACAGGAATCTAGATAATTTGAAAAAGGAGGTATGAATGTAACAGGTATATGTATCAGGTTTGTATATTTAGTGATCTTGTTTTGCCCACAAAAGATAAGCCTGTACTTTAGAAACTCACATATAATATTACCTTTCAATTCATTGAATTTATAAAACAGAAATAAAAATGTTTAAAACTTTATAATAGAATTATTTCTTTTATCGTTGTATGTAGTGCATAATATTTTTTCTTAAATTTTAAACCAAATTAATATTTGCCATGTCTATAGTACCCCAAATATATTATTCTAGCATGTTCAGTAAGATTAAATATCTAAACTGACCAAAATGAAGTGTAAATGACGTTATTCAATCATGACTCTAGTGGTTCTTAACAGAGGGGAAATGTACTCCCCGACTTGCCCCTAGTGACATCTGTAATGTCTGCAGACATTTTTAATAAAAAGTTGGAGGGATGTTACTAGCAGTTAGAAAATATGCTAGAGATGCCATTAAATATCCTACCAAGAACAGGCTAAAACTCCATAATAACCGGACTCTTCAAAACATCAGTCATGATAGTTAAGACAGACTAACCTTGTCTTCATCTGCACTGAAACAATTTGTCTGTGCAATCTGACTTTCATTTCAGTCATTAGCAAATGTTGGAAAAATCTGAAAAAAGGTTTTCTATTCTAGAATGGAATATTAACGTGCTGTACTCATTTGCTTTAATTATGTTCCTGCATTTCACATATGCATTTCAAATTTTATCAAAAGGAAGAGTGTTCCTTGCATTAAGTTGAGTGGTGTATTTACATTATAGGTGCTTGCCCCTTGGCAAGTTCAAATTACTGAGAGTTCTTGGTGTTTCTTGAGATAGAATGAACTTTTTGGTAAAATTTTTCAGGATGACCGCCTTTCTACTATGTGATCAAGTGCAATGTAAATTATTATACAACATCAGAGCAGACTGAATACACTGTCATTTTGCTGCAGTGAGTATTGCTAACATTCTGGTATTAAAGTGATCTGAGCCCTAGCAATCCCTTATAACACAATTTGAATACTAAACTTTCATTAAATTCATTGATTAAAGAAAAAAATAACTTGTTGGAATGAACCAGATAAAATATGATTTTCATTAGAATATTTAAAAATAATTTTAGATATTAAAATGCACATATAAAATGACTTTTAAGATAAATCATATGCACTTGCAAAAAATTGTACAATAAGAAATTGAGAGATTTGGAGGAAATTATATTTCTTAAGGTTAAAAAAAAGAATTTTACCTTAGATCATAATTTAAATAATGACAGCATACAAAGCAGATGCTGCTGATTAACAACTCCAACAGAATAAAAGAACAGCTCCTCAGAAACAGAAAAAGCAAGAAGCTGCTGACAAATCCATTGTCTCTCAGTAGATGAGCTGCAAGTCCCAATAAAAACAAATGTTGATAAATACATATATTCTATAATCTAAAATGTGAGTGAGTAGAAAACAGTGAATTACTTTAAAAAAAAAATTCCCAGAAAAGCTATTGCTGTCAAATTGTAATATATGTAGTCAGTTTACTGTGAGGTACAGAAATGACACATGTATTAACTTAATATTTTTCAGCAAATGCTTAAAAATGTTCTGATCATGAATGTGTTTATTAATATACTTTAACAGTTATTAAGAAGATGTCAAAGTCAGTGAAACCTCACTTCTGTTAACTTACGATCCTAATTATCGATTTTATTAAGTGTCATACATGATTTTAAATAAACTGTATTGAAGAGCTCCTAATCTGGCAATTCAGTGCCCTAGCTTTATTGCATACACTAACAACCTTCTTTCTTTTGACAAAAACACTCTAAATACTCGAACTAAAAGTGAAATGTTCAAAATGAAAGAGAAAAATGCAGTAAAATCTAAATTTGACAACGTGGTTCTATCTATATATTAACTTTCAGGTGAAGTGAATAAAATTCAATCTTGAACATGCTTATCTAATATAAAATAAAACCTTAATGGGATTGTATAACAATATTCTGTGAGTTCTCTTTATAGGTGACATGTAAAATTAATGTTAAGTATAGATAAGATTCGTGCAGCTCCTCTTTATTAGATACTGGGATGCCTTCTCTACAGCTCTTCTCCTTTATTAATTTTCCATATTTGAGCCTAAAAGAAAAGAAAATCCATATATTTGTCTTCCCAGACTACTTTGAAGCTAAAAGATTTAAATCTATGACATAATTTAGTTAATAAGACTGAAAAAAATATTCCAGATGTTTAATAACCCGATAAACTATGACATGCACAGCATAAAGATCTCTCTCTCTCTCTCTCTCTCTCAATCTCTCTTTCATTTTTCAGATCAAATTACATTGTCAGTCTCTTTGGGTATATTTCTGAGATTATCTTGAGTTGTATAGAATGGCACTTACTTTACTTCTTGTCTCTGTATGTATTCTTAGTCTTGCTACTAATATTTTACAAAACTGAGCATTTTTCTTAGCATTTATAAAATCGTGTCCAACATATTAAACTCTGAATAAATTTCTATTTTGATAATCAATCTTGGGGACATATATTTCTATATTTTTCTGGTAGAATATAAAAATAAATGTGATTTCAATTATTAAACTATTAAATATCAGAACTTAAATTATTCCAAACCAGTAAGATTCAGTAGCTAGGAAACAGATGGGAAATTGGAGGGCAATACACTCCTGTTTCTTTTACTCTATCTATTGTGACATCTAGAAATAAAATTTACCTAACAGAGATCAGTAACAATTACAATGTGTCAGTAACTCATCATAAGCAAACATAGTATAGTACTTTTAAGATTTAAAATTTCTTCTTTTTCACTTCCTACATTGTACATCTAATCACTTTTCTTGTTATACTATTTTCATTAAAATGAATGTTGTCAATGATAAGGAAACAGTGCACTTATTGACTTACTTTGATAAGATGAAAACTGCTAGTATGAAGCTATAAAATCCAAACTTTTTTCTTCTTTGCCATATTTTTTTTTCTTTCTTTCTAATTGAGATTAGTTTTGAACTGCTTTTTTATTTATGTATTCATATGCCATTGTCAACTATATACTAATTAGGGGTGATACTGATTCTTCTCAATTCTCAATTTATTATATATCTATCTTAGCTAGAAATTTTATCTACTTCTGAAAATAAGTTCTTTCTTATGAATAATATATTAAGAATAAAAGATGAATATAATTGGAAAAAGTGTTTAAGAGCTGTGGAATACAGGTTTTCCTTCTCATTGTTTTTTGTCTTTTTAGTTTATTCCATCTGGAAGATACTGTTTTCTGTCTAGTGGAAACTTTAATTTTGCTACTTTTTTCCCTCATTTTACTCAGCATTGTAATAATTCATTTTTCTAAATTTGCACGCCTATTTCCATGAAGTACTTGCTGATTCTGATCTCAATGTTATTGCCTTTGAGAAGAAGAGGTTTATAATTAAACAAATTATCAGCATGCTTTTTCTTAGACCTCTTAAAATCATAAATAAATCCTTATGGTCAGCTACTTCTAAGTTACTAATGGAAATAATTACTGTGCAGATTTGACCTCTATAAGCCAACATCTATGGTTAGAACATATGCTTCTTTTACATTCCAGAATAGATTTCCTTTTCAGTTTGGGGAAGTTTGATATACTCAGTTTTGCATAACGGTCCATCTGCAGCAATTCTACACCCCTGCAGCTTTCCAAACTGCTTTGAAGATAAAGATGTCACTGAAACACATATAAACCTATGTGGGACCTTAATGAGTTCAGAAGATGATGGCATCATTATAGAAGCAATGGATTAAAAAAACAGCATGTCGTAAATTAAGAGTTTGAATTTAAGGTGACTATTGGAGATGGGGGGAGCATAAATTGGGCTTTTGCATGCTCCTATCTGAAAGGAATGGATACCACAGACAAGTTACAAGGACAGCCTGTGAGTAGTCACAAGCAAGAAATTTCAGTGACTATTTAAGACATTTTTCTTTTTTAAATGTTAAAATGTTACTACTCTAAAAAATTTAAGTCTTTGTATGTTGTTAAATCCCTGGGACAAATATAACAGTAAACATCAATTGATTTAATACAATCATTTGAATTGTAGAGTGAATTTGTCAAGGCTGTCAGCCGTTTAAAGTCAAATGTAAATGTGCAGGAAAAAGTATAAGAAATGCGTAGTTTTAAATTGGATAAGGTATTAAATTTATTATTATTTTTTTCTAAGTTTTTCTTCTTTTGGAGAGTAAGTGAAAGATCTTTGAGTAAAAAATCAGTGTGGAAAATTCAGCATAGTTTTATCAACATTAATAATCTCAAAATTTCTTGGTTTTATCATTTCGGGCAACATTTTTGACTATAGTTTTCCAAATCCTCCTTCTACTTTGCAAAAATAATCAAAAAAAAGAGAGAGAGAGAGAGAGAGAGAGAGAGAGAGAGAGAGAGAGAAAAGAAAATGGAATAATAAAACTGCATTGTAGATATAAATAAAAGATTAAAACAGGCATATGTCAAATCCAATTAACATGTCAAACCATAAGATTTCAAGTTAAATTGTAGCTAAAAGGATAGGAACTCATCTAAAATTGGGGATACAGTATGTGTTGTGTTCCAAGATGGTTATATAAGATGCTCCTGAACTCACCTCCTCCATACCAAATATATAGCAACGCACAGAATAAAACCACCCTTTGAAAGATATCTATAAACAATCTGAGCAACTCCTGTATTTTGGGCAAACAAGAAAATACCTACATTGAGATGACATGAAAGGCTAAGACACACTCACAACAAGGCCCACCATTGGCATTAAGATTTATGTTAGAAGTCTCATAAATCTCAGCTTCTCCCAGAGGAGCGAAGGGTTTGATTGGACCCAGCATCTAGCACTGCCAACTCTTCAGACTTACACTTGAAAGACAGGCATGTAAACACCTACCTTTAAAAGTCAATGGAAGAGGACTTCCAGATGGTGACTCGATAGAACGCACTTTCTGGTCTCTGCCCACAGACACCAAAAAAATAAATCACCTATTTTTCTGAGACAAACATCAAGAAACAACTGGCACTCTGCCTGGAGATGGTTTGGCTTACGACAAACGGTGGATGAGGGCACCCGGCGCACTTCTCAGCTAAGTCACTAATTTAATTCAGGATGGAGCTCGGGAGTCTCTGGGACCAGCCGCAGAGGCAGCAAGAGGTGGAGCCGGTGGGGCTGAAACACAGAGCCACAGAGAATCAACTTGGGAGAGGGTGAAAGGAAAGCCAGCACACCAGGAGCTGAGCTGGAGCCCATGTGGAGAAATTGCGCAGGGTGCAGCCACAACTGAAAATCAGACAAATCAAACCCCTCCCTTAACCATTTCAAGTCACAGCCTGGGGTCTACTGAATGGAAATCCTGCCCATCACATATTCAAGCACCAGAAATCTCACCCACCATGTGCCTTATCCCTTGGAATGTAGTGAGAAGGCAGTCCCTAACCTCGATGCTACCAACTAGTGCCATCTTGTGGGTAGAGGAGAAACAGCATCCTGATTGCCAATCCTGGACAAGTGAAACCTATGCAACGCCAGGGAAACTGAACATTCAGAAATATTAACAGAATGCCAAATAGAGCAAAGGCACAGAGAAATATACGTGAAATGATGGATCCAATAAAAAATCCAGGGGAAGATCTGAATGCAGCAGACCTATGTAAATTACCTGAAGAGGAATTTAAGGGTAACAGTGATTAACATACTCATGGGAATTCAGAAATCAATAGAGGCAGTAAACCAGAATGTCGGGAAGCAAAGAGAAGAGTTCAAGAAGACATCAAACAGGTAAGAGATGATGATTGAATTAAGGAACTCAAAAGAGGGACTCAGCAATAAGATGGATGAGCTAACAGAATCAGTAATCTGGAAGACAGGACAAAACAACTCAATCAAGCAAACCAGCAAAGAAATTAAAAAAAAAAATTTTTCAAAGAATCAAAGATAACATTCAAGATCACTGTGGTAGCATCAAAAGGAGCAACATTCACCTCTTACGGGTCCCAGAGGAAGAGAGAAAAGGGGCAGAAACCATGTTTGAAGAAATAATAGATGAGAATTTCCCAAATTTGAAGAATAAAGCAAGTATCCAGATCCAGGAAACTCAAGTTGTTCCTAATAAAAGAAACCCAAACAGCAATATACCTAGATACATCATCTTCAAAATGCCAAAAGCACAAGATAAAGAAAGACTATTAAAAACAGCTAGCGAAAAATGTGTCACATACAGAGGCATCCCATAAGATTGTCAGTGGACTTCATAAATGAAACTCTACAGGGCAGAAAGTAATGGCATAATATATTCCAGTGCTGAAAGACAATAATTTTCCACCTAGGACACTATATCCGGCAAGATTATCATTCAGAACTGAAAGAATGATTAAAGAAAACCTTTTCTGAGAAGCAAAAGCTAAAAGAGTACATCACCACAAAACCAGCTTTGCAAAAAAAATAAGTAAATAAAGGATGCACTATAAAGCAAAAAGAAACCACACAGAAAAACAGTAAGACAGAAAATATTAAAAGTAGGGATGAAGAGAAAAGAACAAAAATATGAATAATTAGAATGAGTGGAAGACTAATATACTTTCAAATAAAATTAGGTAGTTAACGTAGAATTGTGAATGCTAACCTCAGGGCAACCTCAAAATAAATCTCCAGGGAGAAAGTGAAAAAGAAAACAAAAGATGAAAACCATCAAAACATAACTGCACCCATTTGACTTAAAAAGAGAAAGAGAAAAAAGTCACTATCTGGAGCAACATATAAAAGACAAATTGAAAAATGACACTAAGCAGCTATATATCAATAATCACGCTAAACGTTAATGGACTGAACTCACCAGTCAAATGACACAGAGTGGCTGAATGCATTAAAAGCATTAACCAACCTTTTGCTGCATTCAGGAAACCCACCTTTTTTGAAAAGATGAGCAAAGACTTAAAGTCAATGGCTGGAAGACAATCCTACAGCCAAATTACAACCACAAAAGAGTAGGACAATTATACAGAGAAAGAAGAGTTCCATCTAGAAAGCATAACAAAAGACAGACTGACACCACATAATGCTTAAAAGATCAATCCAACAGGGAGACATAAGCTTATTAACTTATATGACCCAAATGAAGAAGCATCAAAATATATTAAGCAAGTATTATTAGACCTGAAGAGAGTCATTGACAGTAACACAATAACAGTAGGGAACTTCAACAGCCTACTGACAACAAAAGGCAGATCAATCAGGCAGAAAATTAATAGGGAAACAGCCAATTTAAATTATTATCAGGAACAGATAGTTATAATAGACATATACTGATCACTTAACCCAATGACTACAGACTTCATTTTTTTCTCAATCACTCATGGAACATTCTCAAGGATAGATCATATGCTGGGACACAAAACATATCTCAACAAATTTACAAAGATTGAAGTCATGCCAGTCATCTTCTCTGGGCACAATGGCTTAAAAATGGAAATCAACCACAAAAAAGAAAGCTGGATGATCTCAAACCAATTGGAAACTCAACAATACGCTCCTGAAGGTCTCTTGGGTAAAGGAGGAAATCAAATAAGAACTTAAAAAATATGTAGAGACAAACGAGAATGACAAGAGCTACCAGAATATATGGGATGCACCAAAAGTGGTACTAAGGGGAAAAAGTTCATCACAATCCAGGTCTATTTCAAGAAACAAGAAATATCGCAAATAAACAACTTAACACTACATTTTAAACAGCTAGAGAAAGAAGAGTTATTAAAGTAAAAAATTAGCAGAAGAAAATAAATTACCAAAATTTGAGCAGAAATAAATGAAATAGAAAACGAAAAGCCAATCCAGATCAATGAAAACAGAAGTTGGTTCTTGGAAAAAATAAACAAAATTGACATGCCATTGACTTGACTCACAAAGAAAAAAGGGAGAAAACTCTCATAACTAGAATCATAAATGAAAGGGAAGAAATTACAATAGATACCACATAAATTCAGGGCATCGTAAGGGACTACTACTAACAGCTCTATGCCACCAAAATGGACAAACTTGAGAACACGGACAGATTTCTAGAAAAATATAGTCTACCAAGACTGAACCTGGAAGAATTGGAAAACCTGAACAGAGCAATCACAAACAAATTGAAGGAAGAATCAAGGGACTCCCCCAAAATAATAGCCCAGGACAAGATGGCTTCTCCAGTGATTTCTGCCAAACTTTCAGAGAAAAATTAGCACCTATTCTTTTCAAGCTCTTCCAAAATATTGAAGAACAGGGAACTCTCCCAAATAGTTTTTATTACACTGATACCAAAGGCTCACAGAAAAGGCACCAAGAAAAAAATCACAGACCAATAGCTCTAATGAACATAGATGCAAAAATTCTCAACAAAATATGAGCAAACAGAATTAAACAATGCATCAAAAAGATCATCCACTATAACCAAGTGGGATTAATCCCAGGAATGCCAAAATGGTTCAACATACATAAATCTATTAATGTCATACAGCATATCAACAAGAGCAAAGAGAAAAACCACATGATCATATCGACAGATGCTGAGAAAACTTTTGACAAGGGTCAAACACCCATTTATGATAAAAGCCTCCATAAAATGGGAATAGAATGTTCATATCTCAACATAATAAAGGCCATATATGAAAAACCCACAGCCAACAACATAGTCAATGGCGAAAAGTTGAAAATATTTCCTCTTAGGTCAGGAACAAGGCAAAACTGACCACTCTCATCACTGCTATTTAACATTGGACCAGACATCTTAGTCAGAGCAATCAGGTAAGAAAAGGAAACAAAAGGAATCTAAATTGGAAATGAGGAAGTAAAACTTCCATTATTTGCAGAGGACATGATTTTATATATATTGAAAATTCCAAAAACTCTATCAAAAAACTTCTAGAACTCATGAGTGAATACAGTACAGTGGCAGGCTGCAAAATTAATGCACCAAAATCTGTTGCATTCTTATATGCAAACAACACACTAGAAGAAAATGAAATCACAAAAATCACACCATTTAAAACAGAAGTTAAACAAATGAAATACCTGGACATATACTTAACAAAGGCAGTAAAAGACCTATACATTAAAACTACAAGTCTTTCTAAAAAGAAATAGAGGAGGACACAGAGAAATGGAAAGACATCCCTGGCTTGTAACTGGGAAGAATCAGTATCATTAAAATGGCCATGTTACCCAAAGCAATATATAGGTTTAATACAATCTCTACTAAAATGCTGTGGGCTTGCTTCCAGGAAATAAAACAAACTATCTTAAAATTTGTATGGAACAACAAAACACCACAAATAGCCAAAGCAATGATAAGAAAAAATAATGAATCTGGAGGGATTACATTTCCAGACTTTGAACTATATTACAAAGCTATCATGATCAAAACGGTATGGAACTGGAATAATAACAGAGGCACAGATCAGTGGAACAGAACTGAATCTCCAGAAATTGAACCATTCACATACAGTCAGTCAATCTATGACAAAGAAACCAATAGTATTCAATGTAAAAAGGAACATCCCTCAACAAACCGTGTTGGGAAAACTGGACAGCCCCTTAAAAAAGAATAAAGCTAGACCACTTTAACACCTTTCACAAAAATATACTCAAAATGGATTAGAGACTTGTACATAAGGCCAGAAATCATAAAGTTCTTAGAAGACAATATAGGAGACACTTTTCATGATATCAATAGAGAAGCTTTTGGGGGACTCAATTCCAACATCAAGGGAAACAAAAAGAAAAAATAAACAACTGGGACTATATCAAACTAAGGAGCTTCTTTGCAAAAAAAGAAAACATCACTAAAACCAAAAAGAAACCTATTAACTGGGAGAAGATATTTTCTATTAAAATTTCCAACAAAGGCTTAATATCTAAAACATATCAAGAACTCATAAAACTCAACAACAGCAGAAAAGGCAATCCAATGAAAAGTGGGAGGAGGAACTGGAGAGACATTTTTATGAAGAAGATACACAGATGGCCAACGTGAAATTATGTTCCTACTTGCTGGCTATCAGAGAAAAGAAAATTAAAACACCTTACACCGGAAAGACTGGCTATTATCCAAAAGTCTGGAAATAACATGCTGACAAGGATGTAGAGAAAAGGGAACACTTTTCCATTGTTGGTGGGAGTGCAAATCGGTATAACCCCTATGGAGAACAGTTTGGAGATTCTTCAAAAAACTGAAGATGGAAATGCCATATGATCCTGTCATTCCACTTCTTGTCATCTACCCAAATGATATAAAAGCACCCATCCTCAGGTGTGTATGTATCCTCATGTTTATTTTGGCCCTATTCACTAATACATAAGAACTAAAATTATCCAAATGCCCCATATCAGATGAATGGATAAAGAAGATGTGGTAGATACCAGATGACCACACTTATAGGTGGAATGTGAAATGAAAAAACAAAGAAACAGATGAAACATAACTAACCCTGAAACATTTGCAACAGAACTGTGGTTACCAAAAGGGAATGGGCCAGACTGGGGCAAAAGGTGGTAGAATCACTGGACAATGGGGAAGATCACTTGGTGATTTGGTGGAGGGCATGGTGTGTTCAAATATATCTAAGAAATGGGAAACCTATATATATAGGGAATAATTTTAATGTGTAGAATAATTACTGCAATAAAAACAAATTTTTAAAAAGTCAATGGAAATTGCCTTCATGAGGCCTATGTGATAAAGTAAGTAAACAAAATGAAACTTCTTACTTGGCTCCTCATGACTCTCTGTGGTCATCCTATTATAGGATTTTTTTAAAAATGGGCAAGGGATTGAATAGACATTTTTTTCAAGGAAGACATACAAATGGCTAACAAGTACATGAGTGTACTCATCAAGGAAATGTAAATGAAAACCACAATGAGATATAACCTCACACATAAAAAAGACTAGAAATAATAAGTGTTAGTGAGGATGTGAAGAAAATGGAACCCCGGTTCAGGCTGGTGTGAATGCAAATTGTTACAGCTACTGTTGAAAACTGCATGGAAGTTCCCTAAAAAAAATGACTATGATCTAGCAAAATGACTATGATCTAGCAATCCTACTTCTGGGTATATAGCCAGTGGAAATAAAAAGCAAAGCAAATCAGGATATCAAAAGGATATCTGCACTTCCATTTTCATTGAAGCATTGCTAGTAATAGTCAAGCTATGGGAACAACCTAAGTGTTGGTCAATAGATGGATAGTGAAGTTATGTTTTTCAAACGAAAGACAGATGGAAAGTCTGCTATTTGTGATAACATGGGTGGACTTTTAGGATATTATGCTAAGCAAAATAAGGTAGATAAAGATAAAGATTTCATGGTATCACCTATCCGTGAAATCTAATTAAAAAACAAATACCTAAAATTAATAGAAACAGAAAAGCAGATGTCGGGGCTGGGGGTAGGGAGGAAATAGAGAGACTTTGGGGGATGTAAAACAAACCATCAGCTACAAGATGAATAAGGTCTGAGTATCTAATGTAAAACATGATAACTATTGCAGAAATTTGTACAGTCGAACTTAAATGACTCACCAATAAAAAAAGGCTGATAAATATGAGATGATGATGTTTTAAATAACCAGATGAGGAAATACTTTCACAGTGTGTATGTGTATCACATCATCAGAAAGAACACTTTAAATATCTTTTAATTTCATATATCAGTTAAGCTGAAATTGGAAAATAAAGATAATGCTAAACTCTGCTCTTTGGAAATATTGTAAAGTTAAAAAAACCCAACTTGACATAGTACTTATCTCTGAGTGTAAAAGAGGCTATAAGTGAGAGAAAAAAGGAAAAACAAAAGATTTTATTAAAAACACTTAGAAATCTGTTAGAAAATCAAATAATTTCTGCTTTTCTTATTACTAATTTTTAAACTTTTTATTTTGATTTTTAAGCAATTTGAAATTCTTACTGAATTTCTAGATTCTAATGATGTTTCATATTTCCATCTGGAAAATGCATTTTTATTTTTCTAAGACACTTTCTTAATGAAAGATAAAATCAACTAATAATGAGGATTCAACAAAAGCAGAAATGAGGTGATGACATAATAAAACTGATACCACAAGCATTTAAATTTAAATATAGAGTGCCACTTTCTATTTAAGAGGTAATTTGATGCCTGTTGTTCTTGGGCTGGTATAGAAAAGCTTATTATACTTTCCAAATTTCTCAACAAATCAACAAATAGAGGCCACACTGGACATAAAATAGAGATAAACAAATAGAAAAAACTTTCTTGAATGTCAAGTCTATAATTCCACCCAAAGGTAATATTATACATAATTATCCTTTAAACTTATTTATTGATTTATTATATTTTTACTAAGCAATAGACAATAATTTAATAATGTTGCATATAATTTTGAAAAGAAAAATAAGAAATTTGCCTGTAATCCTATTGCTGCAATGCAAACAAACTTAATCATACTAATGCTATAATTCAGTATTTTTTTATAGTTATAAGCACTCCTACATGCTTTTTTAGTTTTAGTTGCATTACTTCAGAGAATTTTGATGAAGTGATTGATTTTACAATTTTCCTTCTTCAGGCAAAGATGAGATTATTTACAAAAATTCTTTTGGCACAATAAAAAATAAAAAATATGCTAGGAAAATATGGAAAAATTGGCCTTGAGAGGCTGGCCTGTTGAACAGTAATAACAACCAAACCCTGTCCGACATGCCTGTTGCTATGGGAGTTGCCTTCACTGACAAATGGGGTAACTTGTGCTGCTGCCTGTGTGAATTTAGTTTAGTAGGGGAGCATCATTCTTTCCACCAGTGAAAGTTATCTGATGATGCTTCCTCTGGATCAATTATGTGAGATATTGTTGAGAGCAAGAGGAAATAGTAGCAAAAGTTAATGAGCATTTCCTCCACACTGCTAAGACAGGCTTGGATTTTGTGAGTGACCTATCCATTTCTGATTAACTGCAGCCAACAGTGAAGAAGAATGGATTCCACACCCTCATGTTGACTGATGATCCCTTCCAGGGTAGACACTAAGACTAATACCTGTAGAAAAAACTAAACTGTCATTTGGAATATCCGATGAAGAGCTCAGGAGAAAATTGACTTTTTATAATTCAGCTGATCAGGTTTAGAATCATACTAACCTGAATATTTAAAAAAATGCCATTCTATATTGTAATATATATTAACTAAAGATTGAGTATGCTACCAAGGGTTTCCTTTTTCAAATAATAGATGTAGTGATGAATAAAGTAGGAGTGTACTCAAATGAGTTCTATCATCCTAGAAATTTTCACAATATTAAAAATATTTTCAATATAATGATATAAAGAAATTAAATTATCCTGAAAATAATATATTAAACATTAGCATAATATGTTCAACAACTCTGATAAAATAAATTGTTTTCTAGGTAAAACAATTATTTTCCATCTTTAATACCATCACCAAGTTGAAAAAATTAGAGCAAAATAATTTTTTGGTCACTGGTTGAGATTTACCAGAAAAAGTGATCAATGATACAATAAAGTACATGCTGAAAGGCAAAATGGAAAAAAACGGACAGATAAGTAAAAGAAATATCAGAAAATGAATATATAAATTGCTAACCACATCTGATTTCCTTTTATATTTGTGGCAGAATGCATCACTTTAATGAAACATTTTAAGTTACAGCCATATAGAAATGCTATTTCTATTTTATACTAACTTTAGTAAAATTGTCAACTCCTGTGGTTAAATACAAATTTACCAAGTGAAGTAAAAAAGAAACATAAAACCTACTTTGAAAATCATTCCTTCAGAAGTAAATTCTAATTTTTCCTCTGTCAATAGCTTGCTCAGCCATCTTAGTCAAGTCACTGACCCTTCTGTACCTGTTTTCTCAGCCGTAAAGCTGAGAGAATCACTATGACCTACCTTTCACGGTCACTGAAGAGAACACCTGATTAAAAAAAAAAAGAACAGGAATGCCTTCCAAACAGGAGTTGATATGTTTTATATATGTGTGTGTGCATGTGTATGCATGTATGTATCTATCTATCTATGAATATATACATTTTTTCTTCTTGGTAAAAAGGATAGAGAGGAAAGATGAAATGCCTTCCCGATTATTTAGCAGTGCTATTTGATATATTCATGTGTCACAGACAGAAATTCAGGCTCTCCACCAGCAATGACAACTGCTTTCATTTCTTTATAATCAGAAATATGTCTATCTACCAAGGTATTGACAATGCAGAACAAATCTAAAGCCTTGGAATTCGATTGTCTTTATTTTTTATATGGATTAACTAATAATTTTTAATAGTTTGTCTAATAGCTAGACTCTAATGATATGATTGCCAGCAATGACCATTACTCATGTCAAAATAATGTATTCATATATTGTAGCAGTCAGTTTAAATTAAATTTGTCCCCTAGGAATGATGTGAAATTGTATTTCTTCTAAATGTGTTTTACCTACAGTTGAAATTTCCTCAGTGGAATAACTTTTATGCTCAACATTTGAAAAGTCTAACAATACTTTCCACCAGTAACTTCAAGTAGAAGACAATTCTTTTCCAAAATAAAATAAATTGAAATGCTGCAACACCTATTGATGAAGTGAAGAATATAATAATGACAATAATAAGCACAACAATTAAGTTTATTTGTTTATAAAGGGAGATATTCAATATTTATTTTGTTCCGTTCTGTTCTGTTCTAGTAGTACCTGTAGCTTCATCCAGGATAGAACTATCCTTTCTCAAATAAGAAGCAACCTCCTACAAATTTAATGCAATAGTTGAATTAATTCACCCTTAACCTAAATATCTAAAAATAAATAATTTAGTTGGAGGAAAAACCTTGTCCTATTTTCAGATGTTCTTTGTAAATTGTAAGCACACACACACGCACACACACACACACACACACACACACACACACACACACACACACACAAAGCACACTCAGACACCAGGTATTCTTTGGTCATGGACTGCCTTCATGGTTTCCATGACAACCCAGTTTGCTCTAGGCTCTCAACGGCTGCTGATTACACTTTGAATTTTATTTGCATTCATGATTAAGGAGGAGTATAAAGATGGGGTAATTTTTAAAAAATGCAATACGAGGATAAAAGACATTTCAATCAATGATTCTCTGAAGCTTTAATTAAAAATAAAAGAACAAGTTGAGATACTGGGATTTCAGCAACTTTTATTTAGTGGTTGACTGGCTATAGCAACAATATTAAATGAAGATGCCTCCACTATCTTTAAACTTTTGCAAATTGCAAGGCTGTACACTATTAGCCACAAAGCCCAAGTAGACAATTTGGGGTCTCTGGTAATAGTCTCTCTGCATTTACACAATGACAAATACATGTTTCTGGTCTAGGACTGTATTAAGATAAAATAACTTAAAATATTTCATACAGTATTATTTATCAAATCACTCTTTGTGAATTCAGGAAGGATGCTCATTGAGATTAAATGCCACCTGTCATTGACCTTTTTATGTTTATAGGAATCTTTCTACCAATTTTAATATAAGCAGAACAAGTATAATAAGTATTAGTGATTGCCAGAGCATAAATAGAAAGACAAGACCTGAAAAGATGAAACCTTAAGACTATACAATTTTGGCATAAAATGTTTGGGCATGTGTGTGAATCCTGTTAGTTAAGAAGATGTGAAAGAACCAAATAACTTCATATTAGTGAGGAAAGAAATTTTGTAAGAAAATGTTTTTAATTATGTCATTTAAAAGTCATATATAATTATTTTTCATTTTGCAGTCATCCATTGATATTAATCTAAAAAGATAAATATTTTGTTTTCTGTGTAATAGTAACAAACACATATTTGTTATATTATGCAGGAGACTTTTTCCTTTGGGTAGACCTTGTGGTTTAAAGGTGATATCAATGCATTAATGTTTCCTAGAGAATAACTACAGATTGTTTTCTGCTAACTTTATATTAATGAAGACCAGTTGAACAAAATAACATTTTATATTACAATTAATGAAAAATCAAGGAAAAAGGGAATAAAAATAAGCTACATAAAATAGTAGTATTTTGTTATTTTGGGTAAGGCCTTATCTGCTTCTTTATATCCTAGAAATTAGATATACAGTGACTTTTTTTAAGAGTTTTACATTTTTATTTGTTACATAATTGAGAATATTGTTACAAGGCAAAACCACAGATCATTATTCTACATTTCTTAGATAGTATGTCTTCCACTTTACAAAAAATATAATAAATTCTAAAGTAGAATAGTTTAAAGTAGAATTTATAAAAAATCTCACTCCACAGCTATTTGCTGAAGTCTTTAATTCACATAATTTTAGTGTTTTAACATATTAAGAGCAGAGATGTTGCTTGTTAAACTTGACCTTTTAATACAGAGGTTTTCATACAGGTATTGTGTTCTACTTTGGAATGAGAGCGCTTACTCATTAATGATGAGCCAACCTAGAGAGGTCTTTAAATAAACCCAAAGGTCATATTCAATATTTCTCTTGATAACTTTGGGTTTTCCCCATTATACCAGGTACCAGTGGACTAAAGCTCTCTATTTATTTCTTAACTATACTCAGGTAAAACTATGCTCCAAATAAGGAAATATTAAGGCTGCCTGTACCTTAGACCCATCACTGTCTTTCTCCATAACAAAAAATAGAGCATTTAAGTCTCCTTTAAATAGCGAATTTAAGTCTCCTTTAAGTAAAAAATAAAATAAAATAAAAAACAAAAAACAAAACAAAACGGGAATTGGCTTTCCTTTCCCTTGCTTATTTATCTCTAGGTTATTTGCCTATATGGAAAAAAAGGAATTTGCATTATTCCATTATTCCTGTAATAGAATTGAGCTACTGTTGCTAAATCATGTTTTGAATTGTTTAAATTTATTTCTAAAATTCTATTTTATGGATAATAATTCAGATTTCATTTGTGATGGGTAAAGTTTTGGTAAATTAGTGGCAGCAATTCCAATTGTTCCATATAAAATTGCATTAAAATGATGGCACAAAAGCACCATAGGCTAAATATAATAATACATAAGCAACTAAGTATATTTTCCTTCAAAATCAATTATTAAAAACAGTCTTAGATTTATAAAAAAAACAAAAACCTATGAAATATAGAGTTTCCACATACACCATAATTTCCTATAAGTAACATATTATGTTTATATGATAACGTTGATATAATAGTCAGTAAACAAATATTGACCCATATTTTTGACTAAAATACATAGTTTATTTACATTTCATCAGCTTTTAATTAATGTTCCTTTATTGTGCTAGGATCCCAATCAGGATAGTACATTGCATTTAATTGATTTGTCTCTTTAGCTCCTCTCAGTCAGAACTCTTTCCCAGACATTCCTTATTTTTCATAAGCCTTAATAGTTGTGAGGAGTACTGATCAGATATTTTGCAGAATTCTTCACTACAGGAATTTTCTTGTGTCATCAAAAGACTGAGAATATCAGTTAGAAGAGGGAAGACTACAGAAATAAAGTACTATCTCCATTACAACATACTATCTTAACAAGTGTATATACTATGAATATGATTTATGACCACCTACATTGGCCTTGGTCAACTGAGATGGTATTTGTCAAATTTCTCTACTATTAACTTACTATTTCCCTCACCTTTCTATACTTTAGATTTTGAAACAGTGAGTATGAGCACCCCACCCTCAAGGAATGGGGAGTTATGCTTCTTTTGTTTGATAGTGGAAAGATACAAAATATTGTTTGAAATTCTTCTGCATGGGAAATCTGTCTCTTAATTGCCATTTAATAATTCACTCAATCATTTAATTATATAAATATGAACTCACCGTATTTATTTTATACTTGAATAACAGAATTTTAAGATTCTATCAAAAGATTTAAGGCATATAGGCAAAGTTAAACAATTTAATGTGGACATTCTTGCTTGGTGCATACTAAATGAATAAGATTCAGAAATACCACTTGTCAATGAGGAACCAATAAAAAGAATGAGGAGAGAGTGAAGGAATAAAGATCAATGATTGCTATTCTTAATTTTTTTTTTTTTTTAAGAAAGGAAGGCAGTCAAGAGTGAAGGCAGGCAGGCATAAGGGAAGGAAGTGGAGGAAGAAGCATTTTTATTTATTTGTTCAGTTTTTGAGTTTTTGATTTTTTCCCTCAACCCTATGTTATGAACCCAGGTCCACAGGCTTTGCATGGACTATACCCCAGCCAATGTCTTAGCACCTGAGATACCACGTCATTCTGACTGAAATATTACTGTAGAGTTATTCCTCAGAATGCTCTTTAAGATATTGAAAAGATATTTTGAACACAATTTATAGAATTGTTTCTATAAATATCTAAATCTTTTTCTATAAATGTCTTAAACTCTATATACAAATAGGAAGTAAACTAAGATTGTTATGAGAGTCCCATCTGCGGAAATTCTTTCAGCATTCATTTTTATCTTGGAATTTTCTACTATTTCTCTCATTCTACACTGCCCTTTAGGTAAAAGAAAAACATGAACTTTAAAAGAAATCAGTGGAGAATCCTAGCATTTTTATTACAAGAGCTAGACATCTAAAGAATAACTGACAGATTGTTATAGGTCATCACTGGTCATGGCTTAAATGTGTAAAACCTGTGATATTATGAAGGAAGCAAAGAGAGAAACATGTATGAAACTACAAATACTAGAAGAACATTTGATAGTTATAGGAAAAGTGCTTTATTTATATTGTTTATGAAAAATATTTCATAGATTCAAATACACAAACTATGCAGTTACTTTTATATTGTCTACCTTCTATTCTGCCTGACTTCTAAGCATTTTATGCATATTTGTACCTTTGCTGTTTTTATCAATCAAAACATTTTTCTAAGACATTGAAGAATTAAGCCTTCTCTACTTAAATACTTTTCTTACTGATATCATACTAAATTTTAAAACATTTTGCATTATGCATTCTTAGCTAGTTGGATTATGATATAACTACTCATGGCAAGGGGTTGATTTTATGGTCTTCATTTTAAAGAAAGTCTATAAAAACACAGGTATATTGAAACTGAGCAAACAAACATGTAAGATAATGAAGTTTCAGATTACAAATTGGTAGGCAGAAATCACTTGCAGAATGGTATTCTGTTCTGTAAGGCTGGAATGAGAAATGAGGTAGACCCAGGACAGACAAGGTAGAAGAAAAACAGCAAAGTAAAGTTAATAAAGAGAAATTTTGAAGAGTTTGATATAATGGAGAACCAAGCCATGAAATTAGGGGAAAGGATAAAGCTACCACAGGAGCAAATATAACAAAATGTCAAAACTAAAGGCAGTAGGAGCAAAAAAAGAAGACGGAAAAGGCACAGAGACAAAGGTCAACCAGAAACAAGACTGAAGCATCATAGTGACCTTATTAGCTTTGTGTATTTCTCTGGGTAGTAGTGTGTGAGGCCTTGGCTTTATGACCAATACCTATAAAAAAATGTTGAAGAATTATACATAGTCAAATATTTCAGTCTGTCACATTGTTTTGTACAGTGCCTTAAGAGCAGCAGCATCAGTCAAATAAACTATCACTACTCTATCAATTTCATGACCTACAGAAAAATTAACCCAGAAAAATGCATACAGCAATATATTTCCCTGTGAACTATGGAATGGGAAAGCACATTTGCTTACATTATTAACTGTTTTCTCTAAATCTTCATTAACATTTCCTTAATTAAAATTCTTTTCCAAGTGTCCTAAAGATATAACCTAATTGGTGCCCAGAAAACTGTTAATGTGAGTATTTAGGATATATTCTACATATTCTAACTCTCCATGACATTAAGAATGTCTTACAGTGATCAGAAATGCCCTGGAGCTTTCACAAGGTTGAATATTTTCTTTCAAGACACAAGGTTATCCTCTACATGATTATGGCTTGAATACATTTAAATGACACTGCATCTTAGAAAAATACACTTACTCTCAGAAATTAAAGTATTTTCAAGAACAATGTGTCAAACAAAATGTTTAAAGATGCTTAGGGAACATCAAAACCTCCAACTACCTCTTTAATTTTTCAACATTAACATATCCATATTATACTATTGTATCATCTGATGCAAATCCAAATATCATGTTGGATTCACTACAGATAAATTTGAAACTTTATTCCCTGGAATGCCTACATGTTTTTAAGAATATTTCTTCTTTCCTATATGTGAAAGATGTTCTGAAAAGTCCCCTTTCTCTGCATAAAGGAAAATAGTAACCTTTAAAGTATTCTTGACAGGAAAACAATGATGTATAATGAAAAAATATTTTGTGTATCTTTTGTCAATTTCCATTGCTCATTTATTTCAAATGTAACATACAAGTTACTTGAATCATTCAAATATGTATCAATATTTATTTATAAAATTATTTTATTGAAGATTATGCAATGCTTACTGAAGATAAACCAAAGAGGTTGAATTCAGAAACTTTATCGGAACTCTGCACAGCTTCTTCCATGTCAAAATAAAAGGTAACAGGGAAAGAAGTTCTGAGGACTGAAATTTAAAATAGGGAAATACATATTAGATATAGATTTCTGAAAGAAAATGCATGTTATGCTATCACATTTTCTATTTTTTTAAGGCTTCCTTTTCTTATAAACTATAATTTACTTAGGGAGAGAGACAATACTCTTATACTGCTCACATGCCTATGGTGAGTAGGTTCCAATGACATGTCCATTTTTATCATATCACTCCTCTTTTTACATTTTATCACCCAGAAAATATGTCATGCTTTTTAATGTGAGATTCTTCTATGAGTTCTGTCAACCTATTGTCGTTTTTTGGAAAAAGAAAGGTCCTTTCATCCTTTATCTGAGAGATAAATTTGTATTTCTTTTTTTTTAGAGAAGGCTCAAGATTACTCAATGAAATTTGCCTCTGAGGATGGTTCATATGCTCCCCACTCTGGCACCTTTTCACCTTTTGTGTGATGTTCTTATGTGAAGTATTATATCATTTGTATGTCTGTCTCTCCTGTGAACTGCACATTTATTGATGGCACATATTAGCTCTTATCTACATGCTGACAGTACTTAGCACATGGCAGAAATTCAATATGTAAACTCTGAATTTTTAAATCACTTAATTCTGGGTTACAAAAATTGTAGTTTGATTTTTGAACAATCTTGAACATCACCTTATAACTATACTCCCCTCAAAAATTACTTAAAATTTCACAGAAGATGAATTACAACTCTGAAAAATAAACTATTGAACTCAAAATCATTATAATTCTGCATATATTTTAAAAGTACTTTCTTTCTATAACAGTGCTCTTAATTTTTGTTACGAAAACATGAAAATTAGATCATCGATCATGTGAAAACACAAAAAAAATCTTAAGTTATCTCAGTTAATTAGGGTAGAATTAAACTACATTAAATCTGATGAGTTTTGTTCTAATTGTTCCTACTAATGTCAACATGTACCTTTCACATTGTTATAGCAGAGAGGAGAGGAACGCGAAAAGAATGCTATCTCTAAAATATTCTTCTGAGTATCAGACTCTTACAAAACTTCAAAGCCAAATTAATACCCCCAAATTTCTCTCATCATCTTGCCAATAATTGCCTTTAAACAAATCTTATATTGTTCATACTATTCTAAACCCCTTTGATTATTAGTTATTTGATTTCATTGTTAGGGTTCTCTCTTTCATGCCTGTATAAATCTATATGTAAAGGGTTCTTGAATTCATTTATTTTGTCCTTTCTCCTTTCCCAGGAAGTAACTATTCTAATACTTGAAGTACCAAATGGAAGTCAAAAATAGTAGGAAATAAAAGGGGTATCTTCCATTATATAAATAAGGAAAATAAGTTGCAGAGAAATTTTGTTTTGTAGAAGTGCAAATAAGTGCTAATCTTCAAATTAAAGTAAAAATATTATGAACTATAATTGAGTTCCATGTATATTCTTTTTACCAACAATGCTGACAAGCTAAAACATGCTCAAAGTTATGTAATAATGATAGTTAAAAGAGTTACATAATTTAGGACAAATAATCTGTACACATAGTGCTTTGTATCTTACCTACCGTGAATTCTGTATGAATTATTAAAGTTATCATAGTAAATATTACCTTATGTCATCAAGTGTGTAGATAAAACAAAGAATAATTTTCAATTTCCTTAAATGTAATAAGACAGATTTTTCAGTTTCCTTCTTTTATTTAGTATAATTTCATGTCTATACTATTAAAGTATAAAATTACAATTGTACATAAATCAGAGCTTACTGGTATGTTAAAAGTTAAGATTAATGCAGAACTACAGAGTAAGAAGTATTGCAGGTAAAATAAAAGAAAACAAATTATACTTGATTTTGGTTATACTTAAGGCATCTACAAGCTATGTTTGCCACATATTTTAGTAAGTTAATTGATGTTTTTGGTTAATTCACTTACCTCTTTATGACTATGATAAAGAAAAATATCTTTTTTCTTGAAGACAGTAATTGTATTTAAATTGCTTTTGATTCTCACTAATAACAAGTAATTTTTCCTAGGGTATTTCTTTATATACTTAATTATGTTAGTCTGTCGTTTGTTTTTAAATATGGAATTGTTTTCCCAGATAACTGAAAGTAGAAATTATACAAGTGCGTAACAGGAGAGTAGACATCCACATTAAGCTATGTAGCTACAGCATCACTGCAAATGTGTAATCTTAATGTCATATATGGTGAGAGTTACTGCTGCAGGGTCAATCTGCTCATCTAGCATTTGTGGGAATAAGAGATTAAGTGATTCTTTCTTTTCCTTTCTTTATCTCATACTAATAGGACAGAAGTTACTTTAGTTTCTTCGAAGGTGATTAAAGATACTTGGATGAATGGCAAAGGGAAGAATTTAAATGACCATGCTGGGGATTCATTGCTTAGTCAAGGTAGCTACTGATGACAGGTATACAATGGGAGACATTTCCCAAAAGTCCACAGGAATTTCCAAGCCTGTATAGGAACATTTTTTAAAAGAGATTGTGATAAGGTAGCCTTAAAGATGGACCCGGATTATCCTCATTTCTAGTGGCTATATTCTCCCCTTAAGAATGAGTTGCACCTTAAAACTGGCTTCCAAAGCATGGAAGAATACTGTGAATATTGGAATAGTACTGTAGACATTAGATCACAAGACTATGGTTTCTGTTTGGGGCTTTTCTCTCTCATTTTCTTGCTACCAGAAGCCAGACGTTTCTTTGTAAGCTGCTAAATGAAAGGGCCCATGTGACGTGGTAGTGACTTTTGTGTTTTAGGCAGTGTGTATTGGAGATCTTCCAACTACCATGGGAAGGAGTATGGAAGAAAATCTTCCTGATGTTGAGCCTTGAGATGACAGTAGCCCAGACAATTCCTTGACTGTAGACTTGTAAGAGACACTGAAAAAGAAAGCTGAGTAGAACCATGTCCGATTTGCTAACCCACAAAAACTGAGATAACTAAGGTTTGTTGTTTGAACTAGCTAAATTTGGGGATAATTTATTATGTAAAAATAGATAGCTAAAAAAGGGATATAACCAAATTATGAGAAATTAGTTCAAGTAACTGATTTAGACTCTGTCATTCACTGTCCACATGCCAATTTTGGATGCCCTAAACAAATAGGGATGAGAAGAAGGGGGAAAAGTTTAGACTTCCTTTAATACACAGTCCTGAGCTGGGTAGAGAGGAAATATTTTCTTACATATCATTATGATTTGGTAAAATCTTGTACTGGAGAATTTTTAAATTAACGGAGACTATAGTGATCGTAAAAATGATTGTAAAATGTGTAGTATCTAAAAATGAACTGAAATGACAAGATCGTGATAAAAAGCCTCCATAAAACATGTTCTATGGGGAGACTGAGGATACAATAAAGATATATTTTCAATTATGTTTTAATTTGGAGTTTGTTTAGTACACACTGCTCTGGTGGTCTTTTCCTTTGAAACATTGAACTGAGTGAATTATGTGCCTTGGTATTCAGTGGAATCGAGTTTGCCCAGGGAAGAAATAAGAAATGTAATGTAATGTCAAGCTTGCAGTAAATAAAGATCACACATTTAGTGGGACATTTTTGGTGAGTATATAAGGGACCATAGTTAGGACAGAAAAAAGTTCAAGCCTAAGAGCTAAGCAGTATAAAATTGTGCTCAGTGAGCAATGCAACAACTGTGAAATCTGTCCAGGCAAAAATGAAATATCGTTGTGACAGTGACTTGGTTATTACTATTGTTGCCTTGTGCATTGCTATCCTGAGTTTTTAATCTCTAAAGTTTGTAGTACCAAAGCTTTGTTTTAGAAAAATGCAGTGCTGATATAGAGTTTAAGTACAAACAACTCTCAAACAGCATAGGACAGAATGACTCCTCTACATTATTTTTATTACTTAAAAGCTATTATTTTTCAGCCTCCCAGTTTTGCCTTTATCTTTCTGAATCTGCTTCATTGTTAAATTACTGGAACTATGTTACCTTTCTTCATTCTTATTTCTCTATGCTGCTTCCCTTCCTACACAGCATCAGCTCAGCGGACAGCTAGGCATTATTCAAGACCTTGAAAGTCTTTGTTTTCTGTGAAGCCAAGTCTTCCAAAGATTGCTGGTCATTTATCTTGAATAGGTATCTTGTGTGTACTACCATTATAGTACTGATCATGATACTCAGTGGCTGCATGTTTGCCTATAATCAATCATGATAAACAGAGAACTCAATTTAGTATATAGTGATACTCTTCCAAAATATTTGTTGAGTCAATATAACATGAATGAATAAATATATGAAATAAAATTTACAGACTCTTCCTAAACTCCTTTGATTCTCATTTCTTACGTTTGGGAATTATACCATCAGATAACATTAGTAATCAAGATATAAGGAACGTTTCTTCAATTAATACAGACAAAGACTTCATGAACTTTTTGGATAACACTCAAGGACTTCATTCTATTGCCTCAAATTGATAGCTGGATCCTTCGTAGAAAAGAATTTTATTCTTTCCCAGAATAAGACAGGCTTTTGCTCTTAGTTAATGGAGGCAATCACTAGGGTCCAGCAATGTGGTACCTGATTGGAGTACCTTTAGTTTCCTAGATATTGCTGGTCATACTGAGTAGGTTAACATTATGTTTTAGAGGTAGACTGGCTAAACTAGATAAAATTTGGGGAGGAGGGGGAAGAGATGACCATATTAGAAAGACTGACGATGTGCTTTAGGATAAGGACCTTAATCCATATAGTAGATCTCCTTAGATCAGTCAGGGAAACAGAGTATATACATAATGGAGCTCCAGCTAACATTCAGGACAGTGAGTCTCGATTAAGCTTTCTTCAATGGAATATTCCATTTATTTTGCCTCATATCAATGCCAAGAAAGTAAGTTTGCCCTGATTTCATAGAGAGAAGAAAACAGATATCCCATGTTTGGAATATTTAAGTTTCTATATGATGAGCTTTTATTGGTGTATTTTAATCTGTATTAATTGGCTATAATATATCAATAAATAAAGCAACTTTTATTGAGTTCTTTGAGTCTTCTAGCAAGTTATCAATTCTGGGTGTTAGTTTTGGGGGCATCCAGAATTTGCAGATAATATCAGAAGTGAAGGTAGTTATTTATGACATGTACTCCCTCTAGTATCAGAGTTGGCTCTAACTCTCCCTGGCAAAATTAGTATGCATACATATTTATCACTGTGTATGATCCTGGATATAGATACTTTGTAGGAAAATATTTTAATGTAATACAATATACTTTAAAATTTTACACAAGTCTTAAGAAATAGTTCATGTCAATTAACAGTAATGTTATATTTTAAAACATTTAAAAAATGAGATTTCCAATAGCCTCCAAGAAAGAAAAAACCCAAGCAAGATATTGAACTCTAGCAAACACTCTTTTTTATTTTACTTTATTTTTTTCAATGGCAGGTGTGGTTATAGTAGTTGTGCATCAATTCATGAGCATAATTCTTATAGCTTGATTTTTGGTCATTTATGAAAAATGAGTTTCTTTTCAATTTATGTAAAGTCTGTTTTCTATATTTTAGCCTAAATTCATATACTATATAATATATATTATATATATATATATATACTTTTTACTTCATGCATCTTCTTAATGAAAGAAAACATAACTATGAATACCTAAGGGGAAAAAGAGATATTTTAAATGTGCTATTGCTCTGGATTGCTTCACAGGTATATAGTTCTCAAACAAAGTTAATTTCTTTGCCTCTGACAGAAAGTATTAGTAGTTTCTAATAAGAGGAAGAGTTAAGAAACATCTACTTTATCTTTAGATAATAATACTCATGCCATAATTAGTCATAACAAGCATGAAAATACTATTCAGGTGGCTCTAAAAAATTTTGTTTCAATGTTATTTTTTTATTTCTATCTCTGTTGTTAACATGAATATCTACAGATAATTATTCTTATATTAATTTTTGATATCCGAATCTATTATTTGACCCAAGATATTCCTGTAGGACTGGTTCAACTTTATCTTCATCCTTTTCTAAAGACTCCTGTAAATTATCAGAATCATTTTTTATTTTGTTTATGACCTCTTTGTTTTTCCATATTCCAAATATAATTTAGAAATGAGAGCAATTATTAGGGCTACTTACTAGCTGAAAAGAATACTACATTCATAATCTTATGCTAGAATATGATAAGAATTGTGAGGCTAATTTGAATTGAATATATTTTACTCAGGTGTTTTACAGTGCTCTATTCTCTCTCTGTGAGACTGTGCTTTACTAACTTACTTAGTGAATTATAGACAGCTCTTAATCTTCTCATACTGCTTTAGGTTAAACTCTCTATACCACTTACTCTTGAATTATGTTCAGGTTGAAACATACATAATCTGCAAATATTCAGATTAAACTCTTTCACAACTACATAAATGGTTCAAAAATAATTGTAGAGTGATAAAAAATCATATTTTCTCCTTAAAATGAGTACAACTTTAACATTAAGATGTCTAGAAAATAATCCGTGATATCAGGTCTGATTATAGCTCCCCATGAAAGCAATGACACAAATTACTCAATGCATTGTTGCCATCCCTACACCAGAAACAAACACTTGGTGACCAACACCGAGTTGACAAATACTTGGCTAAAGAAACACTTTCAGAAGCAAGGAATAAGGGGAGAGAGGAAGAGAAGAAGAAAGAAAGCAGAATTATGATGTATATAATGATCGTAATTATTTGCAATAAAAGATTTATGTATTTCAGAAGCTCCCCTCAACACCCCCAACCAAAGAACCATTGAGGATTAGCTTAAAACGGATGTTAGAAAACAGAGACAACAAATTCTACTGTGTCAATAGTAATGGTATTTCATATATAGTACTAAAAGTCTTCCTTTGCTATGTTTGATTTAAAGATAAAGTGCTCTGCACAGTTCTCCAGCTGTGTTCCCAAAGCATATTGCGGCATCTATGCTTGGAGAACAGCCGGAGTTCACATGTTCACTTGCAGTTTTATTTGCATCTTGGAGAAAAAGCAGGCTGGTACATGAATAAAATATGCTTCTTCTTTACCAGACATTCCCAGTAAGTTCCTTTTAGCTATAATTTTAAAGAATGAGCAAAGGAGTATGGTAATATTTAAAGAAAGTATCTTTCTAAAATTCACTTTTTGTCATATAAATATTATGTAGAGGTATATAAATAGAACTCCCACTAAACATTTGAAAATATGGGTAGAGCTCTCTCTTCTGTAAAATAATTATCCATGATTTGGTATTTCAACTTTAATATTTTTCTTCTTATTCTAATTAAAACTCCTTACATTAATCTATATTCTCATCTTTAAATATTTTACCTTTTGGATGACTTATTTTTAGTATTCAAATACCCTCCTGTATTAGTAATGTATATGTTTGCTTTTAGTTATAATGATAAAATTTTAAAAAAGCTTAGTATTAACACAATCATATAGTGTTTAGGTGTAGTATTACAATATAGTATTTCTGTGCAGTGCTAAAAAAAAAAGAAAAAGAAAAATGTATATTATCTGGAAGCCTGCATTCTAAAATAGTTATTGTATTCAAATTCAAAATCAGCATGAAATAATGGATCTATTATATTAAAATATTTGTAAAGAAAGGTATTTATAAAAGTTATGACTCAGAGAAAAGGGCAGCTTTTAATAAAAATAATTGAACATAGTAATTCTTAGATTATTTCTGATGTTTAAGCAACAAGAAAGTTTCTCTATTTCTTTTTGCCCTTTCTTAGTTTAAAACCTTTGAATTGGTGCTTCTTTGGAAATTTTATAATGCATTTGCTTTATGCTTCATTTTAATCATTTGTAAATGCTTTCCTCTCCACCTAATGGGAATGGGAATGTGGGATGTGATTTTTATGAAGATTTATAATGCAGTGTTAATATGAAATTTTGAGAATTTCCACTCATCTCTGTTAATCTCTTCACAAAATAAGATCACTGTATTAGTTCTTTATTCACCTGCTCTAATTATATTTACGTTCATGGAATTTTCCCTTAAGTAATGGCTTCATAATTTTTCTGGGCTTCAGAAATTGAAAGTCACTCTTTTAAACTGAATTATCTACATGTTATTGTTACCATAATTTCTCTAAGTGGGAGCAGAGAGAAGGACCAGTCATAATTTTCAACGCCTGCTGAAAAACACATTAAGTGTTTTTGTATGAGCAAGTAAGGTGCAGTTGATCAAAGAGGAACAAGTCCAAAATATGTAGATCAGATGCTTGGTTTATGACTTAAGAAGTTTAAATTTAGAGAAGGCATGTGAGTACTAGGAACAGGTAATTAGACACATGAGTCTGGAATTTGAGGAATGTAGTTGAGCCTAGCATTGCAAATGTAAAATTATTCAATATATGTAATATTTAATGTTGTGAGACAAAATTCTGCTTAAGAATGCCTTTAGGTAGACAGCATGGCGCTGTTAAGAGGTTAGGGAGTGAAGGGAGTAATATGAAGTGGGTATCCGTTATCCACAGGAGAATGAGAAAGTGGATGACAATTAAAAAAAAGAAAGAGGGTACATGGAGCTTAAGTTCAATCCACTTAAATATTGAAGGTATTAAGATAAGGAATGCTAATTGAGGAACAGTAATTGACATTGACTAATGGATTCAGTAACAAAGAAACACTGAAGAATTGGAAAGAGTTCAAGATTCACTTTTATGACAAAATGTATGGAACTATGATTGAAATGGGTTTATAAGATAATAGAAAAAGAAAGAAATGGAACTACCTGGTATTAATGGAAGGAAGACTGAGAACTGGAGTGGTAGGAAGAGATATAGGACTTAGAAAAGGTTTGGGGAATGTCTATAATTCAAAATTCATCTGTGAAACTTTGAATTTTATAGGTTTGCTTCCTTGTTTTTAAAGAAGTGAGAAAAAAAAAAAACACAACAACCCCAAGTTGTCATAATATGCTATGTAATAATATTTATGAAGATGGCCTTAAGATTGCCCACAGTGTGACTAAACTTTACACAGGTTTCTTCCTGACTGTAGGTCCTGGACCTCCCTTTACTTAGAGTATTGACTATAGAATTCTTGCAATTTTAAATTCTTCTCTCATGGTTTGAGATGTAAATAGCAATGTCCTTTGCCAGTTTTACAACTCAAAAATGTTTTCCAGCAAAGATCTGGAAACCATCCCTTTCAATTGTAATCACCAGGCTGTAATCCCAGTCTCTGTGGGAAGATTGGAGACTAACTTCCATAAGCACCAATTAGCAATCACAGATGGCCTAATCACATTAAACAATCTCCCCACTAATATTCCTCAATAGCTTTCCACTAGTTAACTTTAGTGTTTAAAAATTTTTCAGTATTTTGTTTCAGTGGCGTTGAATTTAATCTCTTTCCCATAATTATAAGTCTTGACCCCTGTTATAACAGACTTGAATAATATCTATTTTACCTGCTTAACTCAGCCTGACACAGTCTTTTAAAACGTCTCCTTGATGTGCCTGGTTGGAGTGGTGTTTATGTTCCACCACCTCCCACCAGTGCAGTTAACATATATCCCAAGAGACCTGGGTTCATGTATGGGGGTGGGGGGGGAGGTGAAACAACCAAAATGAACAACTAAATAAAACAAATAAAAATGCTTCTTCCTCCTCTCTCTTCCTTTCTGACTACGCCTTTCCTTTAAGAAAAAAAAAAAAAACTCCTTCCACAACCAACTGCTTGATTAGAGTATTTCGATTAAATTTCTTAAAAAAAGTGGTTTAATATCAGAAAAGTTAGGCACATTCTTAACTAGCAAACTCTAAAAAGAAAATATTTCCTCTCTCTTTTTCCATAATTACTGTCTTTCTTTTCATCAGTTCTAATCAATTAGGATCTAATGGGGATTTATAGTCTTATTTATAATCTGTTTCAGCTTTATTCAAATGCTTTCTGAGATTTGCTTTATAACTTTGTGTGTTTTTTGTATACTAAGCTCATTATAAAACGAGTCATAGGATATATTTGTCCTCGTTTACTTTAATCATATGAAAATCTATGGATCACTAGGAACAATTGTTCTATTTGAAGATAAACAAGGCTCATCTGTATATAATCAAGTATATGTAAACATGCAAATTCCCATATTCCAGACATGACTTTGTTTCTTATAACCATGGATAATTATCATTTTATAATGTATATTAAAAGTGGCTATCTACAAAGTTTGCCAACCGGTTCCGTGAACTCTAGTTCACAGTATTTTGAGATTTAGTTTCATGGTATGGTTTAGAAAAAATAGAATTGTTAAATATTTGTTTATGTGTATGTGTGTACAGCATGTATATATGTATTCTTACATACATACATTTGTGTGTGTTTGAGTCTATGTTTTCCAGATTCTAATCCCTCGAAAATCATCATGCAGCTGTCATTTATCCTTGCCTGGTCATTGTGTCCGGAGCTTTAATGCTATGCACAGTATATTTATGAATAACTATGTTTAAGAATGAATATTTAAACTCTTTTAACTAATATATACTATTTTTTAAAGAGAATATAAGACATTTTATATTGGTTACTGTTGCCAAGATCAAATGAAATCTGAACATAATTCACTTATAATTTTGCACTTGACATCATGCATGTTTTAACTTGCCTATTTGCAAATACAAGGAAAGCACAATGACCCCAAAATCTCCCATTCTTAGTAGAACACATCAAAAATAGACAGGCCATGAAAATGGGAAGGTATAATTGAAGGAATTTTAAATAATCTACTTTCCTTACTTTTGTTCCCTTTGAAATGATAAATGAAATATTTATGTCTAGTTTTTTTTTCCAAGTTTACATGGTTTCTTCTCTATAATTAAACATTGACTTTATTTTTAAATCTCTAACATTTTAATTCTAGGAGATGGTCATTAACCCAGGAATATATGTTAAAATATAAACTAACTTAATAAATACATTGTTTCATCTTTCAGTAAGTTCCTGTTTATGTACATCTTCCTATAAAGGCTGTTATGTTTGAACCATTTTACTTAGATAAAATGCTTATATTTAAAGCCTATTTCTCATTGTTCTAGCCCACTTTATTTAAAAAAATCAACTCCAGTATTGTAAACTTTAAAAGTTAACTGTTAAAAATAATTATGCAAATCAAAAAATCTAAAACAATGCACATACATATCCTGACATTAATCATCACCAAAGGTCTGTCCATTCCCACTTGACAATAGGGAATGAGGTACTGTGATGGATAAAATATAAAGGGGATAAATTGAATATAGGAGGGAATTGGGATGAAAAAGAGCCAATTTTCATTTTCTCTGTCATTTCTCTGCGTTACAGAGACAAAATAGTTGGAAACTTCCCTCCTATTATTTTTCATCTTCCTATCTTTCCTTGTTGCCTTGAAATATAGAATATTTAATCTCTACTGTCAAAGAAATACTGTATTAATATAATCCTATACCTTTATTTCAATAAAGGCACAAGAGTGTGCACAGGAATGCATGTGTGCACACGTACACACACACACATTGGAAACGACATCACAAATAAAATGAATTAATAATAACTAAAATATTCTTACAAATGATGATTCTATTTGCATAAAACAATATACACAAATCTTAATTATTCAGTTCACTAATTTTTATAATTGCATCTGCCAGTGAAATCACCATGCTACCAAGCTATAAAACTAAAATACTTAAACATTTTATAAAATAGTGTGAAAAACATGAGATTTTGTAGTGTTTGTTTGAACCCTGTGTTATTAAAAGTCTTCTTGCTTTATGCTAAAATATAGTCTTTTTAATTTATAATACATTATATGGGCAAATTTCAGAAGGAAATCTAAAATCCACGGAAATCAGGAAATTTAAACAAAAATACTTCTTTCTCCTCTCTCTTTCTGTCTGCCTACTCACCTTCATTACTGCCTGAACCTTTTCTGTAATTCAATAGCTTACTCTTAAACAAAAAAACTCTATGCATCTGTCTCCTAGAAAGATTCTGGTGTCATTTAATTAGATCCTATATGCCTAACACATTTCTGAGTTTCATTAAAAAGAGCTTAGGAAATTGAACTGATCATAGCAGGTCTTTATATTATGGCACTTAATTTAAAAAAAGAAATGAGAGATTTTGAATGAATTAAGGCCAGACTGTAATTCTGACTTTTCCTCCCCATTTCGAACCAATAAGATCACTTAAAGCAAGAGACTTAATTGAAATGGTTTGCAAATGGTTTTTCGCACAAGTTTTTCTTTTTAATTTTTCCCACTAAAGAACTGATCCTAGAAACTCAGAGGAAAAATAATAAACAAATGTATTTTTTAGCATTTTATTCTGTTTCAGTAAATACAGAAAGTTTTATATAGTTAAAGCTTTCTAATGCTATAAAAGCATTAGAACTACTGTTATTTTTGTTTATAATAGCAATCATATTTCAGATATTAAAAAAACTGTACCTTCCATTTCTTCACACAAGAAGCAAAAATTCCACTTTAATTGTCATAGTTTTATCTTATTTGATGTAAGTATGGATAAACACTCTTTCAGTTTAAGATATTTAAAGCTATTATGTCACTTTCTTAATCCCTTTCTTAATGTATATACTACTACCTCTGTCTTAGGGAAATTTATAAAATTGCAATTTACATTTGATACTTGTTTAACTCATTTTTTCCAATGAAGATTTTAACTCCTTTGAAAGGATCACACTGTCAGCTCTGCTAGCTTTTCCCTCAGAGTATATTATAAGTGATTGAACAGAAACTAGTATGTGGAAAATGATTTGAGAAATAATGACGTTAAACATGTTTCCTTACTATAGGCCTTTTTCAGCTCTCTGATGACATATTGCATATCTCTAAGAAATGAATAATTTGTTTTTTTCTAAAATATTTCACTATTCCATACAGTTTTTCTTGCAACAGTGATTAAGATTTGAGAAACCAAATCATATAAAATGCCATTCAAGAAACTACAAACAATAATCAAGTAATAAAGATGTTAAAATTAGCTATTTCTACCCATTAACTAATGTTCTCCAAATATATATAACACAATACATTTACACCTTCACTAATATATGCAACTTGGAGACATATTGTTTAATCTGTTAATTAAAAGTTTTGAATTCAAGACACTGGTTTATCATGCATGTGTAAATAATATATATTGTGCTAACCTTTGTGTTTGATTTCAGTTGTGTGATGGAATAGTATTCAGTATTAAAGATACCTTTTTAAAATGTTAAATTGAAAAAAATACCATAACGTAAAACATTTTCTAATGACCAACTTGGGGAAATATTTACAAAACATTAGAAGGCAAAAAAAAAAATCATTAGTGTATAAATAGCTTTTATAATTATAAATTTGAGCAAAATAAGAAAAATTAATAAAAGACTTGGAGCAACAGTTGATAAGAACATATAAAATTCCATAGATTCTCAATGAAAAGGTAAGTATAAATTTAAGATTTTGTGGTTGCTTTTTCCTCTTTTTTGAAAGTATTTATTGAAGGAATATTACATCAATAATTTTAAAGTGTATATGATTTTAAATCAAAATCTGAGAAAATATGGTGCATCTAAGCAATGAACTAAATGCGTATAAGGATAGAGATTTATTCAAATTTAATGTGAATGAAAATTTTTAAATCATATCTTTGTTGTTTTAAGAAGGAAGATCTGATGCTAAGCCAGCAACTGGAGTGTGGATCATCTGAAGCCCTAGGACCAGGGTTTTGCAACTCAGAACCAGGAAGAATAACAAAAGTAAGTAAATAAAAGTACTTCCTTCTCCTCTTCCTTCAGTTCTTAAAAGACTTCTTCCTACTTTCCCTTCATTCATCTTTATAAAAAATATATATAAGAGGGAAAAACTGGCTCTTTATCTCTTTCTATATAGTCATATAGAAATATTTAAGCAAATATATAAGCATATATATTAATTTATATATAAATGCACAAACATATTTAAGCAAACATATATGTGTTTCTCTATGTATGTACACAGAGATACCTAAAGATACATGATTGCTATACACACATAAATACACATATATTTTGTTTAACATGCACAGAAAACTTACTGAAAGTTAAAATTTCTGTAAGTGTGTTGCTATTGCAATAAAGGAATGTTCTTTCTATAGTTCTGTCCTCCATGTAATATTTAAATATATGTTAATATATAAAAATAAAATGCAGTAAATAAAGATCAAATATCTTGAATGTAAAGTCTGTGATAAGGAATTTGACAGAATATTCTTGAGCAAACTAAAAGAACATATGATTTCAAAATCGAACTAAGAACTGAAGGGTTAAAATATTAAAGGAGTAATTAGCTAAAGAAAATTTTCTTGCAGTTAGTTGAAATTCACTAAGCTAATTTTAAGCAGTAAGATGTATCATTGAACCATTTCATGAGAAAATTACTTAATTTTAAATGTAAAAACCATTTTTATTTTGTTTTTAAGCAATGATTGGCTTAGATCATGTCATTACATATAAAAATTGCATATACATATAATTATAACTGATCTGAAAATTATGTTCATAGAAGGATATATATGTATCTTCTTACTATAAGTATCTTAAATTTGAATCATTTTCAGATTATGTCAATTCATACAAGCACATATATGCATATACATAGACAAATACATTGCACGTACAAATGAACTATTTGATCCTTTTTAAAAATAGTTCAGATTTTATTCTTCCATTTATATTCTAAATCTAGGTATTCCTTTTTACCAAATATTTCAAATATTGACAGATAATTTTCCTCCATTTCATTTTTGAAAAAAAAAGATAGCTTTAATAATAAGTTCAAAAGATTGTACTTCATTAGAATAAATAAGGCTACTCATGTCAATATGAAGCTGGTCTATCTAATTAATTCTTATTCTATTTTTAATTATAAATTACTTAATGGAAAGGCCTAATCATTGCCTCATGTTAAACCTTCAAACAATATTCTAATACGTTGAGACTGGTAATCAACAGCCTGCTTTATTTTTCTAATGATAAATATTTCACTGTATATTTCATTCCATTAACTTAATTAACTAACATAGGCTTAGCCAACATGCCTGCCTTTAAGCCCTTAATATTGCTGTTTTTATTGCACTGGTATTTTTCACAAGTGAACTCCAGATCCAAGAGAAAAACCGAATGGGATAAAATATTGTTATGTAAAGTATTGGTAGTATTATAAAAAAGCAAACTAATACCTATAACCAAAGAAAATAGTTTGGATGACATCCATTTAATTGGATAATATAGTTCATATATTTCCTGTATTTAAATTTACATTCTTAAGTATAAGATTTACATAAATAAAAATCTCATTCAAATGTTAAATTCATACAAATTCTTTTATATTCTTTTTACTTTTCTATTATGAAAAAAGTTTCTCAATTTTTTGTTTTGCAAATAACTGTCATAAGTAAGTCTGATACTCCCATATGTTTTTTATTAAATACATCACTTCTTCATAATAAGGATATTAAGTAATTCTACTGACGTCTGTGATTTTCTAATAACTTAGCATGTTATGTAAATTTTAATTCAAATTCTATTTAAAGTATTAATCTTTTCGGTGCACCCTGGTGAAGTAATAGTCAACTGCCTCTGATTTAAATGCTGTTGATATACAACCCAAGGACCTGGGTTTATGTCCCGAGCTAGGGAGCAAAACCTTGATGTACAACTAAATAAAAATAAAGCGTTTCTTCCACCTCTCTTCCTGTCTACTTCTCATTGCCTTGATTCTTACCAGAACCCTTCCTTTAAATAAACAATAAAGTCTTAATTTTTTTCTTTGCCTCATAAGTAGTTTTAGACAAGCATCCATAAAATTTTGAAAAAAAAGTTTTACTCAATATGCATAAAAATTTCATATAAGGAACTTCTTAAAACGACTTAATCATTTTCACAAATACATTTTATTTTCAGAATTCCATATTAAACTCATATTTCGTTTTTAGCCTTTGACTACTTTTCATTAGTAAAGTTAGCGTAAAGCAAAGCTCTTGACCATTTATTATTTCCCTCTCAGTAATGAGAATCTATTTTCTAGAATGTCATATGCATAAGTTTAAGTGATTTGAGTCAAAATCGATGCTATTAGTTAATATCTTGAAGTAAGCAGGAGGATTCATTTGTGTTTTCCAAGAATTTTCGGATTTTTTTACAGTGAATTGAACAATGTAGAAGTTATCTGTAATGCTTGAAAAGAAAAATATCGTGAACTAGTCAGCTACCCTGGGAAATCTCGTAACATTACTTTTAATATGAAGACGGATCATAATTGAAATACAACATTGCACTCAAACACCACTTTAGAATTTTGAATATGCAAATTTTATTAATTAATATTTAGCAACTTAAATTATTTAATAATATTATTTGTGAGCATTCATTAAACAATAGACTCAAGGTAAGTATTATTTTCATTCCCATTTTATAGATTATTAATTTGGAGCACAAAAAATCAAATATCAAATCCAATGTCACACAACTAGTAAGTGATGGAGCAAAAGAATCTGAGCAGAAGTGGGCTGGTTCCAGAATTCATGGTCTTAACTATATGCCAAACTACTAATAGTTTACAATTCTTTAACGTCTCTCTTAAACCATGACCGAGTTTGGGGTTTAGAGGAAGAGGGAAAGAGGCAGACAGACAGAGAGAAACAAAGACAAAGAAACACAGAAACAATCTGGGGCTCATAAGAGGAAAGAGAGCTAAGGGGAAATTAGGCACTGACTTCTGTTTTGGTGACTAGAGAAGAGGCAGCTGCAGTGCCAGTGAGGCGAGGAAAGCTGAGACCAGAACCTGCGCTCTTCCACAGACTGCAGGGCTATGTTCTGCCTTTTAAGCTATTTTTAATTATGACTTATAAAGGACACGGGTGTGAACATGGAGGGTATGATGATAACACAAATACGTTTTTTTTTCTGTTTTTTGCTCAACTGTTTTCCCAGGTCTTTACACAGAAATCATGGCAGCAATCAGTCAGTTAAGGTCATTTAAGTCAGTGTTTCTTAAATTTGAAAACATTCTGGTGCCAAGAATATGTTCTTGGATAGCATTTTGAGAAACAAATGATCAAGTGAACAGGAACACTTACTCATCACTTGGTGTCAACAAAGAAGCAAAGGTGGGTAATAAAAATGCATATGTTGTACTCAACTATAAGATGGTGATCTAATCCTGCCAAAATGTGTGTGGGTGTATGTCTATCTATATACAGATGTGTGCGTATACACTGAAATAATTTAAAAGTCACATTCAAGGAGGTCTGTGGATTCATGAGAATAAGCACTGGAGCTCAGTCTGGAAAACATTGATCAATATAAAGATTTCTTCACGGTCACAACAGTGCTTTCTCCATGTTCTCTGAGAAGACTAAATATGCATATAACTCCTTCATAAGCTGAATAACTCACATTTGTGAAACAAAACAATTAAATATGCATCTGGTGTTTTGGGGATGAAAAGTTAAGAACTGTTGGCCTAGATTTTCCACCTTTTCTGCAAGTTTTATAAAAGAACTAGATTCCAGCCTTCCTCTACCTGAGCTGCTTCATGGCAATGCTCTCTACATTTTGCTAGGATTTTAGTTTTTCTTGACAGTATATTACTGTGGCAGATACAATAGAGGCAAAGAGAGACTATTAAGAAAGGCAGGGACCTAAGTCAACAAAAACAAAGATCTAGGAAATCTTAACTTCTAGTGGTGAAATCAGGTTTTGATTAGTCGATTTTGGTTTTCCATTGTTAAGATCTGATGAATTGTGCTGTTCTATACTCATGGTTGTCTCTAAGGTTTACAAGCTGCTCTTAAGATAGAACTGATCTGTTGAGGACCACAGGTAACTTCTCATTACTGAAAACTAGCGATGGATAAATAATGAATCAAAATAAATAACAGCTCCACTTTAGTCCAGTGTCAACATCTCTCACCAGAGTCAAAAAAGGTGACATTAAATAGTTTCATTTTTTTTTCTACTCAGGTTAAATGAACAATGAGCAATGCTATCATTAGAGTGAAAGTTAAGGTAAAACTGGTATATGTTTGATTCATCCCTGAGTAACTGAAACTTTCCTATTGGCTTGAGGCTTTCTTCATTTAAAATATTTTTACAAAACACACTGATATTTCGGTGAAAATAATTTTTTGTTTGTTGTTCTGTTGATTAAAATCCGGATGTTTTCTTCTATAATGAATTTTTATTTCAAACATTAAGACATGAAAAGGTTAAATATCCACTATTTTCTTCTTTTTATTAAGTAAAATATTGGAAATGTAAAAGGATGAAATTCAACTTGCTTCATTTTAAACAAACAAATTGAACATATTACTGGAGTAAAAATATCTGCACATAATAGAAATTGTAACACTTTTTCCCCTTTTATATTAAAAGTAGTATATCTGGTACTAAAAACTAAATTTTCATATTTGGATGAATTTCATACTAAATAAAAGATAGATTGAAAATAAAGTCTCTATTTTTAGAAAAGCACACTGTGAACTATATATCAAAAGATTATTTAAAGTTTTAAACTCTACTTTGTTTTTATATAGTGACATTCTTTTAACTTAAATAACTAGCATAATTAGTATTATGTAAATTGTGAAAATATTGCTATTCTTGATTTTGTCCAAATATTAAAAAAAAATTCCCATAGGTAAAAAATATGCATTTGTAATGTAGTGGTCATTTTTTAAAAATCCAAGGTATTTAGGACAGTTAAAGGTTTTTGACAAAATTTCTATAATTAATAACATAATTTTCTGTTTTTATCCTCACAATTAGGTACTTCCAGTCAGATATTCCTCAACACAATTTCATCCCTCTATGCAATTACACCATGAAGCGATAAGAACACTGCAAAAAAGAGGATAATTTTTGAAGGTAGGTAGATGAAAGTTAGTTTTTAAATAAATAGTGTGAATTTTAAACTTAAAATGTGATAACTTATTCTAAAAATAAATAAGCTAGATATAACTAAAGTAGTTTAACATTAATAAGACATTTAATTTGGCATCTAATGTGGTTTTCATTTGTCTTCATCTAGTTTTTCTCTCTAAGCCAGTTTCTAATATCTACTGCATGTTTTCTGTCTTTATTTTAGTTTCTGCTCCTCCCCAGTTTCACTTGCTCCTGTCTTTGCTTCTGTTTCTTTTCATTTCTTTCTTCAAACACCTGTACAGGCCACATCTTTTAAAGATGTTGAAATTCCCTCCCACACCCAGTTACCCAGAATAGAGATTAGGCAGAGGCCAGCCTACCCTTCTGCACGGGATAGGCAAGTACATGAATTTTAAAGGTCATCTCTTTTAAGTTTTAAATCCCAGTATGGCCCCACTCCAGAGCTTCTCTCTACTTTACTGCCCCCTAAGTTACAGTGCCTATTTCGAAAGGACTGTCAGAAGAATTTTATAAAGTACTTACACTGGTGCACAGTGTATTTTCAGCATTCAGTATGTACTGCTGATCCATGTCAACATATCACTGATTAATAGAGTCCAGGCTATTACTCAACTTCCCTTTAGGTGTCTTTCTCTACTTCCAAAAGTAATTCTACTCCAATTTTTTGGATACATTTTTTTCCTTTTTTATATAATAATTTTTCTCTCCAAGGATTAATTGCACTGAACATCCTAGCATGCTCAAGACAGACTCATCTGCCAAACATACAGAAAGTAAAAATGCTAAATACACATATAGTATGCACACTACACAAATTCCACAGAAACTTTTTTTGACTCTTTGCAGGTACTAGTCTATCTGAAAACTTTAGTCTGTATGTGTTAATGTTATGCTTACTTTATATTCTAATCAGACACCAACGAAGTCCATTCTTTTGGATTTACTATTTTCTTTTATGCCCTTCAATAAGAAACTTTCATCCAATAGTTGATCACATTTCAGTATTTTTCCTCTATAGAATTTGGCAAACCTATGATCAAAATGTTTTCTTTTGATATTTTATCATGACCTAAGAACTTGTATTTAGGAGTCAAACAGAACTGTGGGTCCAAGTAGTTTTAATCATATCTTCTTACTTCATGGTGCAATTCATAATATCTAACTCATGAGTTGCTGTAATGATTAATAACATAGATAAAAACCCAAATAAGATCTTTGTTCATGATTTACACTTAAAAAGCATGCCCTATGTGTTCAAACTTTTCAGAGCAATTCATTTATATAAATCATTTGATAGTAATTTTTATTCTTTGAGGTAGGTTGCTGTTTTATTTATTACGAAACTCTTGAAATTTTATACGAAAGGGTTAAATAGGTGTCTTTAAATAGCTCAACCGAAATCATAGCTCCTGGTTATCCTAGGATTTGTATCCATGTAGCCTTGCTCCAATATTTGTGTTTGTAGTCGCTACTGTTTTGCAGATCTCCTGTGACTTTGATTTTTAAAACATAGTTTTTTCAATATTATCCCTCCCCACTCCGTTTTAATTCCCCCACCCCACCAAATCTACTAGTCTTATTCTGAAATCTACTCTTCATTCACTTTCAGTGGGTCTTAATCTTTTAGTGGTCTTAGATATCTTTGAGAAACTGAAGTAAAAACTGGAAATTCTTTTTTTCCCTTAGAATATTGGTGTCTATAAACACTAGTTCACACACACCAATAGGAGATCAATTTACTTTGTGAAACTTACTATTAAAAATCCAACATTCAGCATTTTAAAAAATTTTCTTAGTATTTAATGGTCATATCTTGAAGTTTCTTTTCTCCATTCATCTGTTACTGCCTGTGAATTGTCATTCACCATTATATTTTTCCCCAGGGAAATGTATCTGGTGTGGTGATTAACAGCTTTTGAGTTAAGCAGATATAAATTAGAATTCAAGCTCCATGGTTTAATTAGTTGTGTGTCCTTGAGAAAAGTAAGTTTGGATAATGTCAGGGACAGCTGGTTGCCAAAGAACTGTTTTTTCAGTGCTCTCTGAACCTGAACGCCCTAAAAGTTTTTACCTCTCAAAACATATGTTATAACTGCTTTGATGTATTGGCGCTTAAAGTACTTGCTGTATTGCTTTTTGAAGTTGTTTTTCTATTTGGAATAGCCTATCATTGTAATCCTATGAATGACGTAGGGA